>JAUMHH010087761.1:0-34839 GCA_032359455.1 Chlamys rubida
TGACGTATTTGGTTGAAATGTGGTATTTGGAATGTATTGGTTTGTACATGACATTCGATGGTGTAAAATATTAATGGAGTTAATATGACATATGTGGTTTTACATGACGTAATTAACATGCCGTACTTAGTTGTACATTACTTTTTGATTGTAGTGACATGTAGTAGAATTGAAAATGTATTGGTTTGTACATGACGTACTATGGTGTAAAATATTAATGGGGTTCACATGACATATGACATGACGTAATTAGCATGACGTACTGGAATGTATTTAATGGTTTGTTAGTTGTGTAACGTGACTGAGTTCTGATTTAGTTTTCCCCTAAATATCACTGGGCTACATATATTCACCAGAATCGTCTTACTGTTCCCCTAAATGTCACTCTAACATGGCACAATTGAGCTCTGCTATTGTCAAATACGCTCTTATGTAGTCGGGTTTTTAAATGTCATCCATAGCAATTAAGTGGTGTTATCTCGCCTAGATGCTACTGCAAGCCGTGTTTTATCAGGCATCGTTGTTCTGTGCCGAATCCTTCCTTTCAACAGCGTTTCTACTCATCTCGTTGACACGTGCACCTGCGTTCTACCCACGTAGCTCCCTCCTGTACCTTGGAGATTTATGCCCTCGGTAAAAAAACACTTAATGTCCTATTTTTAGTGAAACGTTATCTTACCCATTGACTTGTAAGTGAATCGAGTGATTTGTTTCCTACATGATTTCCTTATGAGATACGGAGAAAATTACTTCATATTTATAGTTATGTATACATGATATGTTTAATTTATCAATCTCAATATTCTGTCTCCGTCAGCAAGACAACCATGCTGGTGGTGACATCTACAATTTGAACCCCCGAGGTTTTCCGCATCCTTGTCATGTACTAGGTATGCGTGCACCTTTACTTAACCCTTTTAGGCCGTGCTTCCGTTTCAAACTAGTTCCGTCTTTATTTAGACTCTGATTCGAATACAACTAGAACAATGTGCGTCACGATTCCATATCGAGGATTCACAGCTCACGTGTATCTGTACATGTTCGACTTAGGAGTAGAAGTTAAACATGTCAGAATGCTGGAAGCTAAGTTAATATTATGTAGACAAAAGATAGCATTTCTCGATGATTTTCTTAGGTTATCGTCAATAAATGCTTGGTTTTACAAAATCACACTTGACATTTTCTCTGACGGTTCTTTATAGATATGATGAAATATGTGCAATGGGGATTTTTTCTCTATGGTTAAGAAACCAACTTTATCACCGAACAAATCACCTTATGGAGGCGATTGTTTATCCGCGCATAGACAAACAAGTATATCCATTGTCTAGAGCCATGTTTAAATTCCGATTTAACCCGTGAGTGAAGGATTTGAATCTCGGGGGTTTTACAAGGCGAATAGAGATGTTCGCAAATAGTTTGTCGATACAAATCACTTGGGTATGTAGTTGCGTGTTTTGTCATCTTCTTAATAACATTTCATATCTGGGAAATATACCGTTATTATAACACAAGCTGACATATCGTCCTCGTGGTCGACACCACTGCGCCACCTAGTGCAGACGAATTGCTAGATAAGATTGTTGGTGTATTAGACTAGATATGTTGTATTATCTCCAACGACGTTTGTGAGTTTTAAAAGTTCTATCTTTCAACTTTACCATGAAAATTCCCTCGTGACATTGCTCCTTGTTATTTCCAGCGCCACGCCAGCCTCGTCACTATGCCTTGTATGTCTGACAGTGGTTCTGTACCTACAGTGTACATAACAAACGGAAATACCTTCCGTACGTTTTGTCAGCAATGCCACTCGCGGGAGTAAGCGCGTGCGAGAGAAGTTCCAGGCGACCAACCCACTGTCAAGAGGTAAACGTAGGCCGAGCGTTACTGTCTCCTGGCATTGATATGTACATTTAGATACGGGCTGGTTTTGAAAAGTATGCAGACGCCAATGTATAATTCAATTCTTGGAAAGTATGGAAATTTAATTCAAGAATCAACTATCAATTTTGAAACTTTTTTATACAAAAGTACAAAAGCCATATATGTGACGTCTTACGTTCTTTTTCGTCGATAGTTAAAATATTTTTCTCCATGCGATGATGATTTTTTTATCTCTTTTTAATGTATAGAAATGCAAAACCTCAACAATCCCAATGTTGAAAGAGTATTTTATGTTTTGAACGAAATTGAATTGAATTAGGGAGGATTATTGAAGGTTCATTAATTTCTTTAGAGAATATAGCAATATAAGAAATACAGGATTTGGAGTAGGAGTTTTGAGAACGGGTTGACTGACCCTGTAATCTGAGTTACATACAGTGTAAGGTTGCCATTAACAGTTGGAACCCCGAGATCTCCGAACAGATACGTTATCCTATACATCCTTCATACCGCAACATCAATCGAACATAAAACACGTCAGGTTCTATATAGATGCTCTTAGTTTAATTTTGTACAAGATGAAATCATCTTAGAATTTTGAAGTTTGTTGTGGTTTTGTACTAGTCTAAACGATATACACCTTCATTAGTTGTAGGAACTGCCAGTTTCTATTTTCTATGGGTTATTTTTTGAAAATATCTGAGAATAAAGGACCTTAACTCTATGATCGGTTTTCAGACTATTAAACGGAATACTATCAGAAGTCAGTTGAAGCTGGTAATATTACATGAAGTTTCATTATTTTTAACTTCTCACTTTGGGTGAATCGGCGATGTCATCATAGCACCATGACACAT
The DNA here is from genome assembly GCA_032359455.1 of Chlamys rubida. NCBI lineage: Eukaryota > Metazoa > Mollusca > Bivalvia > Pectinida > Pectinidae > Chlamys > Chlamys rubida. Next base: position 2,742 of record JAUMHH010087761.1, read on the forward strand.
TGCTCCCATTGGAACGTGTTTCTGTCAAAAGGCACGCCCTCCTATGTCAAAGCCAAGAAAATCGTGCTTTCGGCGTCGAGTTGGTAAAGTAATTTGTCGTTTTTACCACCGAAACCTGACACCGTGTTTACACTCCGTGACGTGTATCCTCCGTGAAAATGTGGAACCGGAGACGACATGGCCCCACAGCAATGAACACTATCGGGAGGTGTGTGGCGACACTTCTTCTCCTCAATTATGGAATCGATATTGAAACGTTGAGACTCTGATTGATATTTTAATGTTAACTTGTAAAAATAGTGGAGATTGTCATGGATGAGTCCATTCACAGCCCCCACGGAACACAGGAGAATTTCTTGGAAACGTTATGCTGGGACTCCAATTACCATCACGATCACCCGTATCAGAGGCGTAATGACAAATGTCGAATCTCCGGTACATCGATGTGATGAATCGTCCAAAAACAGAAAAAAAATATCATTCTACTATTAAAACAACTTTCCCAGGCTTTCTGTTCTCTTGTGACCTTCAAAAGAAATTCAATTTCAACGTCATACAGCTGTTTTGCTCCGGGACAAGTCTGTGTGCGTCTGTTACTTGTCGAAAACGATTTGATAAATGTTAGGACTAAAAAAATATATTTGGGCGATCAGACCATCAGCAAAAATAAATAATGCTGAAGGGTGATTTCTCCATCAGCTTTGTGCTGACACACGGGATACAGAGACGGGTATAGGTCGTTATTTTAATTCCCGATTCGGTGCCCTGTCTAATTCTATATAACATTGTATAAACATATGAAGTATCCAATTCATTTTCGCTAAAGGGAAAATTATCTTGCAGTGGTGTGTTTTTAACACTTTTTAGGTATTTCCTAAGGATGTCGGAAAAAGTCCGATCTTCAAAATCCAGATATATTCATGAAAGGGAACTTGAAAAATACGTCAACATCAATTATATCAACTACACCAGTTATATATAAACAGGTGATATAAATAGGTCACTGTTGATAATATTGAAGCGTAGAGATCCGGAGTAGCTAGGCCTACAACAGCTTCTACACCTTCAAGCAGAGGAGGTGCGCATACCATACCATTATAAGAGAACTATGGTGTCAAGTTATAGTCCAAATATGATTGCAGTATTCATTCCAATATAGATTATGTGTTTCTAAATCAGTCATTAATTTCTTTCATAATGGTTACATGCTGATATTTCAAGGCGCTTTTTTTTTGGGACAATATTTCAACAAAAACGTGTTTCTTGTGGACATTCGAGTTGTAAGATGGCGAGTATTTCGACACTGTTGATCATGAGTTGATAGGCATTACAGAGAGCAGGGCCCGTGTTCATGAAACCGTTCTCATGCTCAAGTATGGAATTTGTGCTCAAGCCTCATTTCTTGTTCCGGTTATAACTTGATAATACAGTTTTACTTTTCAATAATTTGGAAAAACTCAGAAGAGAATTAAAGTCGCATACTGTTTTCAATGATTTAATTTGACGTTTTGATCGTTTGACATGATTTTAGTGAGTTACAAGAATGTTGGTTTGAGCACAAAATCCATGCTTGAGCATGAGAACCGTTTCATAAATACGGGCCAAGGCCTTTTTTATACTCACACAGACGTAAGAAATCTCCAATAATACTTTTACACTTAAACAGCGAATGAGTATCGGGGTAAGAATATCACTTTTACGTTTTAAAATAGGAACATTGATTTTGATACAGCTTAATGGTTTCTATGTTTTCCAAATCTAAGAACGGCGATTATGATTTTGTTAACAACGTTTATCATGCCTGTTGAATCAGGCATAATTATTTCCAAAAACATTGAGGTATCTCATAACTAACGTCATATCTTTGCGGCACAATAGGGTTCTACGCCGTCACTGTGACCATTGAGTGCACTCGTTGACAACCAATACTTTGGGAAATTTGGTCAGAAGTACATTCTGTTACACTGAGAATGTAGCACCTGTATCAACGGCAATACATAGACTACAGAACGGATCGTAACTCGGTATGAAGATCAAGCAAAGTTCAGTAATGACGAGCAGATGTACAAATGTACCGTTCAATAGAGACTATATGACATCCATATACACGAACGCGATGACCCAACGACTTCAAAGATCCCTCCCCGGAGGCCTACGTCGCTGTACATACTTGAAATAACCTCGCACCATTAACCCACAGCTGTGATCTGGTTGACCGTCATATGAGCCACACAAGGCCTGGGTATGATAAAATAACGCCAATTGAGTCTGACGTGAACGCACGTGCGCGTTCATAATGGCCGAATTAAGGCGGGAAACCTTAAAGTACAGTTTTTCGTCTCAAAATATTGACGAATCAGCCATTGGAAAAATATATATAGGTGATTTGTTTTATCTTTATATTGTCAACGTGCACTGTACAGTACGAATAGTATCTACAGAAAAATAACATTGTTATATAACATATACTTGTACATGCCAACATAATGGTGTTTCGTTCCATTTAAACCTCGGCACGGTCGTCCCGAGTCCTTTACTCTGTAATGAAATATTTTACGAGTGTTTCAAGTCCTTCTTTTCAGAGTTTTTGAAGTTTTGACATATTTACAACCCATTGTTTACTATCAAACCACTGACACAAATATATATCGGAGAACTTATTGTCTGTACGTCTCCACTGTACATGTAGATTACATATAATACGCGTATATATTTTATCCATATTTGTGGAACTATACGTGATCACGTTATCTCGAGTTGATCGCGTTATCATCGTTACAGACGAACATCATTCCCACGCGTCGCCCCTATGTTTGGACAGCACAGCACAAATCTGTCAAAGATGTCCGAGCGAGGAAGATATCTGTCACAGACGTGGAAACATCCAATCCGATGTCGGAGATTGATGCAACGTGTCTGTACTACTCTGGAAGCTTCAGACAATAAAACAACAAATATTTTCATTTTAATGTCAGAAATCTATAAGAAATATATCAGCACTCCGTATTCAAACTTCACGCTGTGATTCCAGTAGAGATGTCGTACTCTGTACACTTAAAGTGTTCTGATGACTGTGTTTCATCCATCAAGACATTTTTACCGGACATTTGATGACGAGAAATCCACAAAGATCGTAGATATAGCATTGATTTCTGGGGTTTGGTAGGGAAACACAGAACAGCCGGGGCCTCCAGAGAGACGGGCACAAAATACGAGACATAAAAAGAAATACCAAACGCATCGCATCGGCTTCATACATTACAATCAGAAAATTGAATAGGGTTGCTACACGAAGCCGTTAGTTAACTGACTGAGAACACTTCCAAGTATTTATCCTTATCTATAGCATAATGGCAGATAGAAACGTTCCCATGGTATATATAAACAATCCCTTCATATTAAATATTGTAACATTTATCTCACGCACGCGCACTGGCGGCGATCAATACGTTTGGGTTCGAATGATAAAGTTGTTTTGAAGTCGTTTGTCCCCGTCAAATGATATATTTCAATTCTTATATGAAAGCGTGGGATGGTATATGATAAAACATTTAACTCATTCTCTTATTATACATTATATTTTTTATTTACTTTTCGATATCCGTTCAGCGTATTCCAGGGAGGCTGCTCAGAATTGGCGGAGCCATAGCAACCGATTACATTTATATACATTCTGGTTGGGTCGTCCCATCCCGTTCCATCTGTGTCCCCGTGTCACAGAGCCACTTTGAATACCAGACGGTCAAGGTCTGTCTGGAGAATCAGCCCTAAATGGCCAGTATCGTGTCATAATCATGTAAACAAAGGTTACACTGGTCTTGGGACGTATTTTAAAGTCTTGTCCTCTACCACTTGTTTAGTAAACAGCGTGTAGCATGTATTTGGCTATGTAGGCTGATACTGATAACGGAATGAACAGAATACTGTATGTGCATTTAAGGATTCCTATTCCACTGAAGGCCAAACACTAGATATTCTACTGTGGTTTTCCTATTATAGTAAAGTCCCTTTTATTTCGTTTGGGATATAACTGGCGTATTTGGGCACCAATATTTCCGTTGACCAGTTGGCTGGGTTGGTTTGAGCGCCCATATAACATTCTGAGATCCACGGTTCGAATACTGGTCTGGCCAAGCTGAATTTTTACACTCAGAATACAGCTGTTAAACATATTTTGAATATTTTATCTTTATCATTTTTTACAAAAGTTTCGACAGCTATTGTGTCCTTTGCAGATATGCTTTATCAAAGCGATAGTAATTCTATGGAAAAAACAGTTTTGAAAGCATAATTACAGTTTGCCACCGTGGTACGGTGATCCTTAAAAGACATTTTCGGTCTACACTTTTATGTTATGACGTAACAACCGAAGCACGTGAGACAATGTCATCTATTCTGTTCTGATAAATAACTCTCATTCAAACCAAAGTAAAATAGTCATGTTTACTCACAGGCATGATTGCAAAACATTCATTTAACTTGTTACGTATTCAAGTAGACAATGCATTTAAAACAAAACCAATGCCAACAAATTATTTTGTCGATAGCAAAGGACAAAATTTATTGAAACATTTAGATAAATAATGACTATTGATAAAGCTGTATCGGCTTTCCGTACTGCAGTAACAAATCTACAAAGGAGTCTTACATTTGCTAATCTCTCAAACTGTAACTGAAGTGGAGCCGAATTCCTCCAAGGAAATTTTATAAGATAGAAAAAAAGCCTTTCCATTTAAAAAGAATAAATTACACATTTGCGATATCTAAGGAACCGTTGTTTCAGTAGGCTATTCTGCTTCGTTCACTTTTATTGAAGCAGTGGAGCGTTGGAGAACAATGGCAGTCGTCGGTACCGGCAGCCAGACGCTGTCAAGGGACACCCTTATGTAGATAGAAGCACATGTGTACGTACATCTTTTGATTCCATTTAACAAACAATTCCTTAAAAATCCGAATCATCATGACGCTTTAACCTCCTCTTTTTAATTGTCTAAAAACTGTCGGTGTGTAAATTGGATTCTAAATTGGGAAAGATATCGACAGCACTAACAATTATAACTAAAATATTGTTCTAGGTTTTTCGATTTCCTTCCGGCAGGAGAATTGATACAAATGGCCGTGTCATGGCCCTACATTGAGTCAATACTGGCGGTAAGACGTAGAGTTAGCACCGAAGGTTGATCGGACCAGGTCTGGGGGACTATACCCTAATGCATTACGTCTATGTACCACCTCCATCAAACATCCCACACATGGTATCTCGTCCAATCTGGCCGCAAGATGTCTGCCCTGATATAGACATAGTTACAGACAATGAAAATTTAAATATTGATGTTTCTAAAGGACGTTTTCTCCACATTAGAGTTTAAACAAAGTGGTTCTCTATGGTTCTTGCTGTCTGTTTGGATCGTCACGTTATCACTCCGAGTAGCTGAGGGCCAGCGCGTCATTGTCCAGAGCCAGGGGATCATCAGACGGTGACTACGACAATACAAACCGATTAACACCGTATCGTTATAGTGTTCCTTTGGTACGTGTCGATGGCAGCAAATCGGACCGGCCTCGTAAATAACTTAACAACTGTATACTGGGATAGCGATACACATAGGGAAGCCTTGATACTGATGTTCATTGAGCTATGAACACGAGCACCTCGAATATACATGTAACTATGAACCAATATCAGGATAGTAAACAAGTGTACAAGTGTGGGTAATGAAATACATGAAACGCAGTACCCCGGTCACTTAATGATGGACAACAAATTATACAGGAGGCACATGTATAAACAAGCGTAATTAGCAACGGTCATATTGGCAGGACGTGTGGGCGTCCTAGAGGTACGGTGTATCAGACACGTGTATGAGGGGGGCCAACAAAAACTGCTGCTAATGAAGAAGGATTGGTTTCGATATTAAAAGGGATTCTTATATGTGCGTTTTATGTGTTCTTACTTGCGGTTGTATATGCAATCACATAAATGAATGCAATGCTTCTCTGTGTAATTATGTTGTTTTGTAAACATCTGAACAGGCTTCCACGACGTAATGTATCCTACACCTATCTCATGCAAAATTTATGGAGGTATTCATTTTCAATTTCCTGGAAATATTTCTCCGCAACTCTACCATTTTAATTAATGTTTGATCATTAATGCATGTACGGCCGACCGATCAGAAGATATTTGTTTCCTTTCAGCGAGTAATGACTTCAAAGCAAAAGTTATTTAAGCTATCGGGAAATAAACAAAAAACATGAAGGAAGCTGATTGCAGTTAAGCATACGATTTTGCTCGTGGAATGCTGCTCAGTAGGGTCTCCCGTGAGAGCTTATGGAACAAATCTAGATTTTCCTTTGGAGTGAAACACATGCAGCCTATTACTATTTTCGGAAATAATTGGCATTCTGCAGCTGACGTGTCAAATAGAGCTCGTTGTGTAACGAAAGAAATACAGTGAAAAAAACGCCTTTTACCACCGGAGTTATAGAAGCATAAAGACATACCGTCACTTACGTGTAGGTCCAAATAGTGTTATACATTGTATCTCCCCACGTGTATTGGTACTGGGAGTGATCCAGACAAGAGAAATCAGTACCCATACATCGAGTACATGTAAAACCTCGGTCCCACGTATTGACAACGAGTAAATGTCATGTAGGTATATTTTCAAAAATAACAAAACAATTTAACTCGTTTGCTTTCTTTGACCTTTGATAATTTAAAACCACGCACGTTTTATTTCCAAACTGACATTTGGATATTACATGTACAATATTTCTATAGAAATCAACTGTTAGAAAAAAATATGTTTGTTTAGAGCTGATTTATTAAATACCGAACGAACATTACGGTCAATTTAAAGAAATGTTTGACATGTAAGAGAAATATGAAGACAAAAAATAAGCAAGTATATTGTTTTACATTCGTTGCGTTCAATTCATTGGTGCTGAAACTATTAACAAGATTAAACCTTGACGATAAACACGATTCAAACATAACAGAGAATTTCAATGACGGAAAGAGCTGAGATTTAAGGAGCCTATGGCACTTGGTTACCATGGAGACGAAATGTGTACCAACCGGAAGCAGTCTCCGAGTGAAGAGCTCGCCTGTGTGAACTAGGAAACCAGTTGGCAAGCAGATATTATACAACATATATGTATATCTGTCAGCACTATCAATCAGGAAAGGACGAGTCCTGTATTGCAGTAAAACATCTCCGTCATCTTAAGACAATTTAGGTCAAGACAGTCGAAATCAGTTCAAGGCCAAATATATATTTTAACGCAGCAGTTAAGATATTCCTGACTTTGAATACGCTGTATTTGTCAGCTGTTTCTATTTTCCTTGAGAGATTCAAGCACCATTTGAGATATCTGAAAAAGCGATATATCAAAGTCCTTCCCCATTACATTTCCTGAATTAACGTTAACACGGGTTTATGTTTGTTTCGTGAGATGTTTGTATTGAAGGCAATGAATGAATGAATGAGCACAGATGTGACTACATGATAATCATAGAATTGTCTTATCACGTAAGTCAAGCACCAGATGGCGACCAGACCGTAACGAGGACGCCCATTCCATCTATATCCTACTTACACATGCAGATGTTACAATAAACCATTGATTGTGCTCATCAGAGGTATTGGCCTCCATTCTCAAGCCAACGTTTTACATGCCGATTTATCCGTGTAGATCTGACGAACAATATATCCCTGTCATCTCTACACCAGACTTATATAATACCAATACATCGCCCCGCTATATCAATCAGTTTCTTTTTCATGCTTAAGATGAATGCAATTACCCGTTTTATTGGTTCATTAAGAAATGAAAGTTTATGAACGAAGGTCATCAAAGAAGACTCAATATGAAGCTTAACTGCTTATACATGTATAGATCAAGTAAATATACATGAACGACACTTCACGCCTCCCTTTGCTTATCCATGCTTTGACATGTCGCTGATAGGCCTACTTCCGCAGTTAATATCTCTGTCGTATACACGACATCGGCGTGGGTTCCGAAATTACCCTGCTCTGTCATTTTGTACTGACACTAGAAGAGAGTGTAATTATCTTCTGATCATCAAAATGTGACGTATATGCCCAAAATTTCCTAAATATTGCCCTCTCGATTTTCATATGTTTCTTTATTAGAAATTCTGATTGCCATATGGCAACAAAGTGCCAAGTCGTGATCGTTTTTATTGATCCAGATTATATTTGATAATAAACCATGGGTATGAACACGCAACATGTGACTTTATCACTGACGATCTCAACTGACACATTTCAGTTTGATTTACAAGTCTCATACCCTATACTGAGCAATACTGTACATACCTATTGCTGATGTCTTTACTGTAAATACATGTATATAGACAACGATGCAAACCTCATGTTTAGTGAGGTTTTGATTTTACCATGTAAATCAACATGCAGGTTGCTGTGTCAGACATGCTTCATGAACACGTATGACAAGATCGCTGCTGCTGGACGTGAGCAGGTACAGATCACGATACTACAGATATAATGTCACTGTCAAATCAAGCATCAATTACATAATGGTTATGTTCTCTGAAACAAAAGTAATATTTAAATAGGACTTGCGTCTGTATAGGATTTCAAAACTGTGATACAACGTAGAATATAAGCGTTGTTAATATGTTTAAAAGACGGCAGCTTAGAAATGTATCGATTTCACGTATGTCAGCGAGAATGTGTTGATTAAATTTCAAGACCAAAATGTCACATTTAGAAGTGTAATCAAATTGCGCACCTCCGTCGGGAGAGAGATCTCAACACGTGGTAGGGTTCGTACAGGACGATAGTGTTTGATCGAATTGGCGGTAATGACATAGCAGATTGATACCTTCCATATTACGAACAGACGGTCGTTCTAATATAGAAAGCATTGCTGTAATGATGTTTCCGGCGTGTTCCACTGGATATAATTATACATAGTTATATTTTACACACAGTGATATTTAATGTTAAGTATATGTGATAGAAAACTTATTACCAAATCCCATTCTCACTGAATGTGGAGTTCCGCGTGACCTTTGCCCTGCGGAAGTAGTTAATGCGATAAGGACGTTAATGATATTTTCTGTCCAACTGTGTACATCTCCGATCCACTTCTGTTTCTTCCTGGGAGTGAGACAGTAAACTAAATCATCACACTGGGAACGGAGTGACTTTATTTGACAGAGGTATGCATGTAAAGTGTGTAAATTTGCGTTTAATGACACGTGTCGGACAGCGTGTCACAGCACGCGCATGTAGCACGTGTGATGTGTCAGTATGATTGTTCGCCACAGCAGCGTTAACGTCACTCGGCATTAAAAACGTCTACTCTGAGCCTCGCGTTCATGGTGCCCGGATGATGGATGCACGGCCATCAAAGCATGCTAGGCGGGGCCGCTTCTCTGTTGGCCTCTGATTTGTGTGTTTTGTCAAGGTACCTTCCAACCTTCATAAAATACATAGATATATATCACAGGTTTTGCCCTTGTGTACGGTTGTTAAGTTATTTCGGGGGTAGTTAGCAGATGAATGCCATTCCGTGAGAACTTTCAACAGGTGCTTGTCCAATCGTCTGTTGTTCTCAGTAGATATGTCATTATATTTAGCCAGCATTATTCTAGAATCGGGGCAATTGCCAAAAACCTTTACTTGCCATACATAAACCGTAAAGTTAACGGATATATTTAGTTGTATTTCCTAATCCACTTATTACATAATGTTATATGGAACAGCTTCCAACAATACTGTTGCTCTTAGCGTGACTGGAAGGAACGGGAACATTGCAAGTGGAAAACGGCCTCCCTGTTGGCTTCCGGAACATATAATAATGCTATGAAGTGTAGCGGATATCGCACCCATCCCTTCTGAGGTTGTTTGCCGAAAATGGAAGCATGACATGTACACTTACCGTATTTTACCGGCAATAAGCCCCCCCCCCCCCTGAGAAAAAAGATGGGTCAAAAGTTGGGAGGGGGCTTAATCGAAACTACTAGAAATTGGGAATATGTCTAACAAACCCTTACATCCGATATACCTACATGATAATGCTAAGCAGCTCTGGCTACGGCTTGGTTGGAACAATAACCGTAAGAGCCCCCGGGAATCAGTTAGACGCGAATATGTGTTAACACATCGTAGACGGTGTCAATCATAGAAATTTGAAAGTCGTCTAAGAAATTGATCGCCCTGCCAGTACACCACGTGACGGGTTAAGTAATGTGTGAGTTTCTATCAACGCAGTGACGATTTAGTCATGGCTTACCCTAGTCTCGCGAGTCCTGTCTATTGGACGAGACTGTATTAAACCAATTTAAACCTTCGTGAATAGAGCGTCCCTTCGGACAAGAACAACTTACTACAACCGAACGTGTAGTTATGGCACATTCCATCGACACTCGTGTCTGTGCAGCCGGGAGGCAGCTGCTTTCCGCGCGCCAAGGACACGTATGGTTCTATAACTGGACACGAACGGCTATCGAACGGGTATAAGCGGACACGTACGGCCAAAGAATGCAGAGGAATACATACAAGGTTATTTTATCGGAGACGTCCTTTGAATTTGAGATTAAGGCCATCTAAATGAAGCGTTTTCGCACGTCACATGAATTGGACTCAAGCACTCAAGGATTGGAAGATAATCATTTTAATGTTAACGATAATGCTTAAACTTATTATCAGAAGATCTTGAGCTTGGAATGCAATGCCTTTTAACTAATCATGTGCGAATCTTGAACTGGAGATGTTTTACCTAAATCCACAAGCGTACACCATACAAACTTCAATTCAAGATATACATGCATGGCCCTAACGTGAACATTTCCGAAAAACGACGAATTTATGAACAGGAAAAATACTTTACAAGTAATGGTATTGCCCCAAAAATGAACAAGCATGTACATAGAAGAGGACAGGTTGACTCAGAATCACACCTGCTATTTATAATAGAATATTCTTCGACAACTTTATGACAAAGGGTACGTCTTAGAAAAGAAAAAGCTTAAATGACACGAACGTCTACACGTAGAATAGGACACGCAAAAAGGAAACATGGCACAGATTGAACCTGACAAGGTCATAGAAAACAAAATAAACAATTTACCCTCCTTTAAACCTAACATACTGGATACAATTCCTAAATTGTACATGTACAACAGGACAAATATTCTCCGACCCTTCACAAGTGTGTCTCCCGTTTTAGCCGGGAAGGATCAGATTGTCACCCCCTAAGGGGGAGATAGCCACGTGTTCAATTGTGACGTCATTAAAATATGTCACCGGTAATTGTGGCGTCATCAATCGTGAATGACGAAATGTATACTCCACATGTGATTTTGTTAACAAACATGGCAGACTACTGTCGATGGAGTTGGGACTGAAATAATAGGATGGGAGAAAAATTAGTATCCCCTACCTTGAGAGTGTAACAGAGAAATCTCAAACCCTCGAGGTGAGAGCCACGGGTAAGACAACCAAAAAGCACCACCCCTCGGGTTGGAGATTTCTTTGTCACTCTCAAGGTAGGGGAAGATTCTATTAATCATGTGTCTCCGCGCAGCCATCATCAATATAACAATATATAGTAGATGTACATAATTTTAATCCATTTGAATAGCTTATCTGTTATGTACAAATTGGATAAATGAATAGAAAATGTGCACTGGTTGAAATCCCCAACGTCGCCTTAATAAATTGATAAGTTCTAGTTAGCTGAAAATGACGTGTATGCTGATTTAAAAAGGGTTCGAGTACGACGAAGATTTCATAAGAAAGTAACACTCTTTAAATAAAATAAACTTAAGATTCAAAACATCAACTTAACTTGTGCTTAGTCTAAGTATTTGTATATCAAACATAACGAACCCGTGAAAATATGTCATGACATTTCTAGGTGCTATAATCCCTATTTATGGAGCACAAGTATTTGAAATAGACATCGATCTTACAGAGTGTTTGACTCTGCCGGACTGCCAGGACGAACACTTGATGGTCCGAGAGTGCCAATAATATACCGATGGCTTTAATGGCGCTCTCTAACATCCCTGGGTTTCCCAGCCTAACACGTCACGGGTCTAACGACCACTTTAGGGGCGAGAGTAAATGTTTGTTGACGTTCCTAACAAACACAATTTGTTTAACGATTTGGCGAGCAAACATGACATGAACCACTTGAATACATTACAGCGACAAATACATCTTAAAGCGTTATGGTCGTTCCACAAAACGCCACAAACTCCAGAGACCTCCCTTCACCTAAGGTCAAAAGACACGTCAATATTGACTTAACGATCTGAATGTATTTATAATCGTAGCTTTCTGTTCTGATAAAGGGTTTCGTCACGGTACAGAGGCAGATCTATTGATAATAAACAAATATATAAACATACTTAAAATTCATATCCTTGCCACGACAACAATTAAATGTTCCCTTATTCCTAAGTCAAGAGAGAACTTGGCCCACATAGTTGGCCACGAGACGGCGCCCTAATCCCGTAATGGGCGTTTGGTTATGACAGTGGGGGATCATCAGCTGATGGCAACACTTGACGAGGACGAGTGGGAGGTAAACAGAGACACGTTCACGCGGGAAAAAGGCAGTAATTAGCCACACACCTCCGCGTTATCACCGGGTCACCTATCTCCAGTCCTGATGAACTCGTTAACGACTTAGGCGGGGCGTTGTACAGGTGTAATCGGGACATTATCGATAACATTGATACGGGGACGGGACGACAGATACCCATACATGTACTGTTATTCTGGAATTCGATGACTGCGTGTATAACGACATCTTCATGAATCGTGATTTCAAAATAATAAAACGATTGCGACTAATGCAGGTCAGAGGCAGTGGTCTCTACGTATACTAGCTATGACGTCTGCTCGGAAAGAGTTAAACCAGCCGAACGATCAGACCGAAGGTTAATAGAGCGGTAGTGATAAATCGAGGCAGCAAAATAGTCTGATACGGCACATGTAAATTGATTAGCGGCCACTAGCATACATACTTGTCGTACGGCCGTGTTAGATAACACGAGAACGGTCTGTATTACGTCTGGCCAGGGCCAACAGCTTCTGTAATGCATGTCACAGACGATGTAACGCACTACGCCATATCGCTTCAGGTCATCCGATCAACCCCATGTCTATAGAGGCAAAACCATTGACCAACATTTAAATCATATTTGCATGAAAAGTTATAGCGCGTCATGATATACAAGAAGTGTTTGTTCTCTGAAAGAAGGAATATAGTTATAAGCATGCCCTTCACTGGACACAGATTGCCATCAACAAATATCTGTTGTACCGCCGCCACAATGGGACGTATCTGAACATTTCATGCTACCGTTAGATAGATATCACATATCCCAGTACGCTATTCAAACTGTGAAACAGTGAATTTGGCATCAGGGCCAAAACTATAATGTTTAAGAAAGACCATCAATTGAGTTTGCCTTCTGAGATATACGCAGCATGGCTATCAAACCAAACGCAAAGCAGAGAACTATCATTGTGTCTTCTCCTGGCGTAAAAAGCCTGTATAATTTCATTTGAGGAGTTTGGTTAAAGGGACTAATTTGAATTACTGATGCAGTATTATCAAATTATAAAGGTTCTAGATTTCATTTAATCGTTCTGAATGATAGAATTGAATATAGGCTTTCCCTTTCGAATACCGATCAGGCGGGTTGTATTAAGTGAGTTCCCTCGACCATGCGGATGTGTTGCGTGACATTCAAAGCGGGTTAACGATTACCGTATGTCTAGAACTCCAAGCATCAGCAGTAGTTCCAGCTACATCCGGACCTCTATGTTTCCATCAGGGTTTTACTTTCACTTGTCGGTAATTGTTGCAATCAATACGCCACCAATAGATCAACTTCCGGAATCGATCTATCGTAGTGTTTTTGTATGAACTAATGTCGTTAAATTCAATAGATTTCTGGTGGTGCATGTACAGATGGGTTACTCTACGAAAGAATACCTTCAATCTAGCGTTATTACGGAGTATTCAATCTGGTTAATGTTACGTTAAAGTTCGCCAACAAGGGTATAACCCTTATAATCAAATTAGGAACACGCGAAATACTGTCAATACATCTCCAGATATCTCTATGAATGAACATTAACCCGTCAGCACTTTATTTCGTTAAATACTTTGATATTTGAGGTTTGCTCTAGCAGACATCGACCCTTCGAGCTCGGTCAAAACACTAACCCAACTGCATGTTTTAAGTAGCTATGGATACCCGGCATTCACCTGTTGACCTAGATCATACAATCAATTAATCAAAGTAATCAGATCCTATTGCATTTGTCGGAACAAGCTCACTTTCTGATTAATCAAAACTAATTGATGAAGCATCAATACATTAAACACGCATTTCAGACTTAAGTAAGAATATCAATAAGAACAACAATCAATTTCAGGACAATAGACCAATAGTATCACAAACACTTTTACTCGCGAGCAACTTACCTACACGAGCTGCCGTTCTGTGTCATAGCTAAGTAGATGCCTAAAACAGGTTTTATTCATTCTGGCACTCTTTATTTAAAATCATTTAAAAAAGGAATAACTATATGGTAGCCAACAGTTTGAATTTGTCGCATCCTTAAGACATATTTCCCATTTCTCTGTTTTCTGTTACTTTTCCCTTAAACACTTCAGCTATGAATTTTCTGATGAGACCTAGATGGAATAAATGATAATGTGATGCAGACAAAATTTACTCTGTATTTTTTTGGCTTTCTGCATCGACTTTCTAAATTTTCAAATACGGGCTTCACTTCCATACATTTCATCGCTCGTGGTTTCTTTTACCAATTTCATAAGTGTAATCACATGTACCTGTTTTATGTTAATCTTTCAAATTAATTTAATCTACAGAGTTTCCTCATAAGAAACAGAATTACAAAAAAAAAAAAAAAAAAACTATTTTTATTCTTGTCGTTCGGATTCTAATTATAAATGATATCATGGAAAATTACGGTCATTTTGAAGATCAATACAGTACATGTCAGTAGATGTTGGTCATATTCAAGGCAAATAACTATGTATCAGAAGTGCAAGGTCCTTTCCAACTAGCATACCAAAGATGGTAACATAATGATCATTGTTGTCTATGTGTTAGAAACCATCAGTATTGCTTCCTGGAACTCTAGAAACATATATAAAATTGCTGTTGTCACTCATTCTACAAAGCGCTAATTACCCAGCAAGAATGATGGAAGTCATAAAATGTCTAGACTGTTGCTCCAATGTCGTCTCGGCTGTTCTATCGCCTGTCAGATGGCATCACACCAGACCAGACTCAGTCATAACAGGTTCACATGATCTACGCTGAAGAACCATACCATTTTTAAAATAGATTGACCATAAACTCGTCATATTGTCTGGAATGTCAATACCATATGTCATATGATCTCTGCTAGAGGACCATACATCGTTATCAAAAGATCGACCATAGACTACGTCTGCTGTGACGATTACACCTAGAGAAGCACACAACTGACCACTGCGTTAATCTTAATAACAGCAATTCCCAGCAGTTGGCTGTATACTTACACTATATCTACAGAACGCCCATAGAAGAGCAAGTGGTAGGCTGCATGGCGACATTGATGTTACATGATCCCATAATTAATTCTAAAGTTAACACATTCTTTGGGAAATGAACGTAACACGCCCTCAGGTGATTGCACCTTTAGAATTTGGTAATATACACGTATATAGTAAGCCTAAAATGAATTACATTGCACTATACAGCTGTTTCGTCCTACTAGGACTCCTCGGTGATGCTGGGGGCCACAATATGGATACCCAAGTTGTCTAAGACATGGAGTAAAGGCATGTATTGGACATACATGGCATTGCCGTAGAGCTACAGCATGTTCCTGATGTTTTTATAGATCCGATTTACCCTAGGAGAATCGGAATTTTAACTCAAACTCGTTGCCAACACAAAAGTTACGATTGCCTTTTAAAAGTGACGTAATGTTGGAGGGAATTATTGCTCTTCTATTGGTTTGTCATCGTTGTCTGTAATGATGCTCTCACAACAATTGCTGCCGTAACGGAAATGGTACCGGAGTTCCATCTGATGCATTACATTGGGGTCACGTGACGTAGCCTAGAGGATTGAAGGATTGAAAGTGCACGTGACCAGACTCAGCAGGTCTGCTTTAAGTCATGTTATTGCTTGGGGCGACTCCATATCCGAGGTGGCTTGCGTTATAAAAAAGCAAATTGTCTGACACCGAGGAAAACGAAGGGGTCTGAACCTGTAGTCTCAATGTGATCGCTTCAGCATTAATGTTTAAATATACCGCCCTGTACAGATAGGCAGACTGACTCCGTCCTACCTCGATTTTTACGAGCCTACCAGGTACTATCGAAACGGACGGTTGGAGTAAACAAAATTACATAATCGAACAATCGTGTAAGTAATTTAATTCCCATTTTTAATTAAGGTACTCAACTATGTTTGATTAACTAGCCGGCTTCATCTCGTCTCTGTAATCAGTTAGGGTGTAAATCTGGCTGTAAAATTCTTTAAAGATTGCTCTCTTTCTTTAAGCAACAACATTCAGTAGAGGACTGATTAACGCCAATTTATATAATAATATAGTGTATACTAAACAAAAGTGTGGATACGTGTTCGCTGTGTTCTTGGGCGAAGGTCACTAAACTTTTCGGGAGAACACCATATGATACTGATACAATATGGGCTATATTGGACGGGATCTACTCACGAATCAGTAGCGAACGACACTATTCGTTCAGTCTTAGAGCGCAGAAACACATATGATGGAAATTAGTTCATAGAATTAGGCAGCATGCAATCCTATCTAGATGTTTTTTATCTCTAGGGTTCCACTCATATATCCACTTAATTGAATTACACAAACAGACAGCGTTTAATTTGAAAGTTTACCCGTAAATATATATCTATTGGTCATGTGACGAAGACATGATTGCCAGGAGTTTGTATGCAGTGTAACGATTGGCATGTTTTATGTATGTTCTGACCGCCTACACAGCAGTGTTATAGCACTCATAAACCCCATTAAAACAACACGTCAACTTAACTATAAACGACATATTTCAATAAAAAATAATGTCTGCTTGTTTCCGACCGCGGGAGACAGGACGTGGTCAGACTGACATGATGGCGGGAAAAGGTTGAGCACGTGACCATGGGAGAGGATGGTCGTCACGTAAGCCTAACCACAAGATTCCCTGAATCATACTTATCATTGGTCGTTTGTGTACAACTGTTTTGTTTTATATCCCATAATGTTTCCATATGTTCTATGAACGAGGGGCCGCCATGCCATATCGGTACAGATCGTGTTGATAGTCTCCGAAAAGCTACATACACAAGCCATTAATGTCTACTTCATTTAACCACGAAACGTAACTAAAAAACATATCATAACACTGCGTTTACAGGAAATTTGGAAAACGAGTTTCCTCTTTTCGATATTGAGCGTGAAGCATTCGTGTTACGGATTAAACGTGTAGCCTTTTGGCGGCCATTGTTCTCGGGAACACGATCCCTGTCACTTTCTGGCCCGGTTAACCGATATGCGGTTGGCCTTTGTGTGTGACGTCGACCCTCGCGTGACGATGGGAAGGTCGCCGATACTATTACACTGTGTTCAGTAATGGCAGCGGGTTTATGGGGAATCCTGCTTCCTAATCTGACACAAAAGTAGCCAATTACATCATTCTTGAATGAACTCGACGTTAGTTTGAAGAGGTCCGCCGTTAAATGTATGCACTGCGTGTACAAGAATAGTTACAGTTGATGTAAAAATTCAGCATTTCAGCATGACCATCAACAGTGAACTGCGTCTGTTTGTCGAATATGTCACACGCCAAGACTGCACCAGTGTTCACATACCACTACCAACCCCTTTCTACAAACCTGTCCACACACACTGGCTTCAACCCTGCATCATTACCTTGAAATGTATTCCTTATCATTTATGTGGATAATCATATTCTATCTTTAAAATATCAGACTTATTGATAAGACTATGTAATATATAAGTTTGACGACTGCGTAACTATTCTAATAGAACGAATTGAGTATATGCTGTTTTGTGTGACATTTTAAATGTTGTTGATTGACAGCTGATTGAAGGGAAAATTACATCCACAAATACAATGGCGGAACCAAATCTGTTTCATTTAAAGTTAAACTCAGTGAGCGCTGTTCTAACCAATGCAATATCATGACATAAGTAAATTATCATATCAAGAATCAAAAACGTTTACCCAGATACCTAACCTACTTAAGTACACACAGTGGGGAGTCGCGACCTTAAAGTGCAGGGATATTTTTCTCGAGGCGCTTCACCGTCATTGACAGGAAATTAGTGCGCTGATAACATAGTTTTTACTGTGAATGACACTATCTGATCACAGGCGGACGTGTCGTAGAAGTGACGTAATGAATGGCGCGCTTTGGCAGCGATAATATGTCCGATGCTAATCTTTGTTGTATTATGAAAACGTGTTAAAACATTGTTGATTCCATACGTTTTATAAGGGCAGCTAATGTTTTAACTCGTTCATTATTTGATGAGAGGCGTAGATCACGCGGTGCCGGGTGATGAGAGGACACGTTCGTCGATTACAACAAAATATTAGCGCCTGTATATTGATCACTAACCACAGCAGAAGTGCAGGTCGCTCTCTACACGCAGATCTGAGCTCACGTAAAATGCAAGTAAACCCATGAAACCTTTAAACAATTTCCTGGCAACTCATTTATCAGGCTTCTTCTAGTTATTGTTGTTTCCTTGGAGAGGAAACGGTAACTTTGAAAAATAGTAATAACTATTTCTCCCCATATTTCATATTAAAGGTGGCGTGTTTCATCATTACCGCAGCGGTAACACGGAAAGGAACACTTCAGGTTTCATAATGTAAATAGAGAGGGCTGATTTTTAAACATCTAATTTAAACATTTGTAATCTGAACACAAAATAAAAAAAGAAAATTTCATTTCTATTTTATGTGAAACCCTAAGAAGAATTTATCAGAATTTATACCTACAGAATTGTATGATGTTTTAATTTCAAGGCAAAATAAACCTCGAAAAGTTATATAATACACATACACATAGACAGCATATAGAGATACGAATTGTAATTTAATTGCCATGCCAGTATGACCTTACGTATCTTACATTTACGCTTCATTTGTACTGGTACATTTTTGAAGCGCTACTACTTAGTCCTAATTTTAAATTTCTACATCTTAAAAAAACCCATTAATAATCAAATTATACATGTTCGCTGATACTAACTGTTTTTTTAGTAAAAATCCGAAATGAAACGATTTTGAGGAAACAGAACGATGAAAGTCGCAATGACTTGAGTGATTGATTTAAAAGTTGAATTACAACGTAGGTTGAAGCGGTAGGTCAAGCGTCATGCTGACATTTGTAAAATGACGTCATCCCCGATATCACCATTTCTTGTAGTAATAAGTCTTTATTTGGTTTGGTTCATGTGGTGAGCATGTAAGATGGATATAGATTTATAACGGCTTTTTCAATCTTAATTCGTTTAAATCATCTCTGTGGCACCCCTTATATGTGGAACCTTTCAAAGGTTAGGCACCGGCAAGGATTCTAAACCCCTTCGGACCCTAAACTCGATTATTGTCAAAAATGATATTTCTTTCTAATTCTATGTCCATGGTTCTGGCTTAGGGTGAACGCCTATTTCGATCCTGCTTAAACTCGATGTATATGATCTCTGTGGAACCCCCTGTATGTGGAACCTTTCAAACGTTAGGCACCGGCATCAACTTTAGCTGAAGTTCTTGATATATTTTGATTACTTTCTAACTCAACCTCTCCCCTCGGGAAGTGAAGTGAGGAATGCATTCGTTATTCCCAATAATGAATAACGATTAACTGTCCAACTTTACTTTGCTAAAAATTATTATTTGTCGCGAAATAAAGACAATGCTTGAGGTAGAGAAATCCAATCTCACTCCGTTGCTTCAACATTTTGTTGGACTAGTTCTGTGTCTATTACGTTTATAATTCATATGGACATGTACATGTAAATACTCCTATAATGAACTCATAATTAGAGAAATCATTTCATGTTATGAGTCAGAAATATTTCAATTATATGTATAATAGTCATTTCATATCCCTAACGGACCCCCGCGGTGACTGGTGACGTTTATTGTGACGGATCACGTGCATGTGTACCCAATGTGTATTTATAGGACATATTCTGATTCAGTTGGGGACAAAACGCAACAGGAATAATGTCTTTTTTCTGTGATAAATGTAATATTTGTACAAACTACATTTATTTAATTGATTCTGTATTAGTCAACTACATTTGTACATATATATTATATATTGTCTGTTTGTTAAGGAAATAACTCAGTTATAAAAACAACAGAAATAATATGAAGACAGTGTCCACAGACGCACGGACGATTCAATAGCCATTTTGAAAATGTCATCTCGCCGCAATGTCCTTACCTGGACACGTTAGCGTGACATTGCAATCGGTTACATTATTCTGACAACGGGTTTGCAGTTAGAGAACATAGGTTCACAGTTCTGTTTTTATTATTATTTAATTTTTGTTGAGAATATAACAGAAATATCCTATCGTACAGTTTTATACGGAGCTGTTGTTTGCTTTGTCCTATGATACCGCGTCAGGACCAGTCGGCCACATATCTTCACAGCGGCGTCACCATGTGTCAAAACTATTATACTCTCTCCCCCAACATATCTTCATCCCGTGTAGCAGGGTGTCGTTACGCGGGACAATTTCTCTGTCGGAACAGATTTATTATAATTATCGGTAACGTTCTTACAGTAGTTTATGTATAACAGTCAACTAACGTAACAATAGTAATAAACAACAGTAACCTACAAATAACCTACTTACAAACCGTGCCAATAGTCCCAGCGTGCGACACTCTCAAAGTAAATCAGGACAACCTTTTATCAAAGTATGCAATCGTGAAATATAACACGCGTGTCGCCAAGGCATTGCAATAAATCTTAGTAATTGTTGGACCTCCCAACTCCTATAAAAAACAGAAATACATTGGTGTACTTACCACTTAGAATCAGGAGGACTAGTCCGAGCGCGGTTGACGCCAAAAATGTGTCACTGACAGGCAGAACCACCATGGTCAATGTATAAACTCCAAACTAATCTGTAATTACATCGTAATCACTATCACCATTCCCACACGGAGTTGAATATATCCTCGGAAACAACACAAAACAATTGGTAAGCTATCTGGTATAATCCTGTGGGTCGGGAATCACACGAAGGGGGGTCCAATGTGGCGGGCGGGGGTAACCCAACCCTCCTCTTGTGACGTTGGCACCCTCATCTCCGCTATGACGTCATAGCACCATCATCAAGGTCACTGAAAAACATAAACGATACGTCATGAGTTGGCGACAATAAGAGACTAAAAAGGAGCGAGGAAACATTAAAATGGGTGTTCATACACACGGCTAAGACGTGGAAACTCAAATAGACGACACGGACATAACATCTCCGGAACTTTCATCACAGACGGTGAATGGACGAGGTTAAAGTAAGTGATAAGTTCCCCGAAAATCGATTGTGAGGCTCCTCCTCGCGCGCATTGCTTACCTTACTCCGCGGTAATACACGTGTGTCGTCAATATGTTTAGTGTGACGAGTCCCATCACTTTGTTGTCCCTTTCTTTATATTATAAAAACTTAAGACATCTGTGACACTAGATTTTTACAATGTGTGCTACGTCCTTCCAGGTGTCCGCTCGACATATCGTTTATCGATTGTCGTGGTTTACAATGTAAATATTTCACGGAGTTTGACACAAAAGGACATTTCCCGGAGACTCTGTGAAGGCAATCTACACCGACGGAGCCTCCCCGGCGTCTGCGGTACAGTCCGGGGGTAATAGATCGGCAGTGGCCGCTATCCGCGTATATATATAAACTATCCCCCAAATGTGAATTTCTATTCTTTGTGTTGTCAATTCAGTAAGATAATAGACAGGAATTGAAATAAATTTTACAGACACCCGGTAATTATTGTCTCAGTACAAAGTCAATGATCCCGGAACACAAACCTATCGACCGTCGGGATCGATAAGTGTGCGTTTATTTGTACTTTTACGTCTTGTGAAATTGTTGAAATAACAGAACCTTAAATAAACTTGGAAGTGTTTCCTTACGTCAGGGGGACTTAAGTGGATAAGAGCAGGTAGTGATCCTCCACCGATAGCCATCTATAACATTACCAGGTCGATTGTGTATCAATGGCAATCGATCTGTTTACTAACGGCATGGCGCTTGATCCGTGGCCTTTGTCGGTACTTTTCAAGATACAAGGGGATCCAGACGTGTCCATGTGTGCTAATGGCTACTGTCCGGGATCAATTGCTCGTTTATCAGAAGTTCCAAGGTCTGTCACATCGCTCAACAAAAGTGGTAAATAATCTTTTCTTATTTTCCACTGCGTTTCACAAATTGCACCAGAATCAGTTTACCTGTGATTGACTCTGCCCCGAGGAGGACAAGGGTAGTGTAAGGTGATTCAATTTAAACATGTAGTCGTTTAAAAGTCACCACCGGCCTAAATGAGCATACACATGATTGTGGGGCGCTATTGGTGTGCGATGACTTGTGAAGGTCCCTCCCAGCGCTTAGGCGGGTGGGCGAGGAACATATCTCTACCTAACGTAAACTAACGATCTCTGGTAATTGATATACTGTTCCCAGCACTAGCATCTAATGTGCCACGCCGTTTAGGAAATGGGTTGTTTTCCTCTGTAAAACTTTTGACCCGCAGTAACAAGTCGTTCCTTTCCAGCCATGATCAAAGCCCGCACCCCTCCCCGCACAAACCCCTTCGTAGTTACTTCTCCGACAGGCGCGAGACCTACGCATGTAGAACAGCGCGAGCCGTCAACGTATTTCACTCTTCAAAGTGGGACCGTGGTTTCCTCATCACCATTTGCTTATTATTGCATACAACTTTTGCAGTAAAGACGCATACTGTAAACGTGCTTACTTTTGGCGGTATTCTTATTTTATCGCTGATCTCGCTATCTCCGATGTATTTTACGTACATATAGTAACTTAAATGTACTGTACAATAGGGAAAATATTTCCTGAGATACGTAGGTACAGATGCTTTACAAACGCGTTACATTAGCACCTTTATACGCAAATTTGCTTATTTGTGAATTAAGAAAAGAGATTGTGTATACCCTTGAGCTTTTAAAAGTGATTGCGCTTAAACGCTGGACAAGCGATTCGTATCGTTTTGAGTAGGAGCTACGACAGTACAGTAGTATGTGCCCTGGCCATTGGCTTATATGAATGTAACATAATATTAATAATTACCTGTCGGGAGGCACGTTCGTGAACTCGCACCTGTTCTTTACATGTTTGATATCTTACATTACATTTACTGTTATTTATATATTTAAGACACGTAATAACGACCATCTGGACAATACGTAATTGTCAATTTTTAAAGTAACCAATCCCTCTGTCAAGCCGCAAACCATTTAACAATGACGTAAACTAATTACTTTCAAAAACCAATAATCACAACAAAACCGCTTACGTTCATGTATATTCCTTCGGCCGACAGGTAGCCGAGGAGTGGGTGTGCAATTATAAATGGTATAAGATATTAAATAGTACTTTGTGAGTATTTACGTTTGTGTCTTAACAAAAGGATTAATTGCCTCGAAAAAATGCAAAATTGTATTGTGCATTGTGTCGTTATTACTTTTCCGGTAATAATTATATCGATTAAGCACTACACAGCCAACAAACATTCGTAAATGTACGTTAGGATCCTAAACCTGTATTGGACCATACTATAGGTATTACGTATGATACAAAATAATATACCTGTACAATGTACACAATGTATATGTATACATATCGAGAATTAATTTGTTGTGTAAAACGATACGGGCTGTCTAAGATTATACAATAATTACGCCTTCCATGTCACTATCACTGGTCTGGTAACATATAGACTTATATACCTGTATATAGGTATATTTCTCAGATAAAATATCAGTTTTCAACAGCAGAAAGTCTGGATCCTTGTGAACTATCAGCTGCGATAAACTACCTTTGTAACGTTTGTTAGAGTGGGGCTTTTATTTGTACCTAAATATATATTTTTTTAAACCATGACTATGACTTTAAAATTAAAGAACGTGTACAATGTACTTCATAGTCTAATAAATGCCAATCGAACTAGAACAAAATCAAGAATTTTGCTCATACCACAAATAATTGATGTAAAAGATTTCTGGCTCTTAAATCAAGAAACGATCTTAAGGCTAAAATTGCCTTAAGTTTTCACTTAACCAATCACAAATAACGTCATAAAAAGTGACGTCATAAGTGATTTTCTCGGCAAAATCTTAAATCTAAAATTGTTTCATGATCCCAGGGCCTGAAAGATTAATAGAATCCATCCCTTATGTGAGGTATGGATAAGGTTATTCAAACCCAAAGATTAAAATATTGAGCAGGAGACCCGAGGCTTTGCCGATGGTCTTCTGCTCAATATTTTATCCCGAGGGTTTGAATTCCCTTATCCATACCTCACATCAGGGATGGATTCTATTTCTTGCTTATTACCTAAAACCCGTAAAAACAGCTGCTCTTCTAGTAAAGTTGTAAACTGTCCACACATTTCTCATTTGCATATTAAGCACGGATGGCAAATTTCAATGACGTCAATAACCCTGACTGACCTCGAAACGTCATAAAATAACGTCACGAACAATAGCGTGACCCCGAAAGGTTACTATAATTATCCCGCCAGGCTGCGCATGTAAGCGATCCAGACCCGTGGGTCGGATAGATTTTTCCAGCACTGCCGGAAATGCTGATATCTCGGTCTAGTATGCAAGAAAAAAAATTCTTCTAAGTCTTTGTATCTTTGCAATGTCTTAATCTGCTGTTTTATGACGTCCTGTCAGTTATCTTGATTATGACGTCACAAGTGACTTGAAAACAACTAAACCAATCAGAATCGCGCAAGACCTTTTCACACACAAATAAATGAAATTTAACTACATCATGTTGTTGACATGAGACGCATTTGGAACATGCAGTGTCCCCGTTATCGTCAAATTATGACTTTAATTAATTAAAGGAAATCCAATAATAACCACTGCAATTAATCTCTTGGTTTGTGACATTTCCTCATCCGAAATTGACAATTGACAAAATATGATTAAGTTCACATCAATACGGGAATTATTCTGAATGTTGGACCTTAATTTATTGTTTAATAAAAAAGAAATCAGTTGTGTATGAATTACACAGGATTTGAAATTTTAAAAATCAATAACATAACTCGATCTTAATTTTTGATGACAAAATCCATTAAACTTGTACAAAGACAAATAAAAAACACTCAAAATGGTGACAGTTCAAGGGCATGATAAAAAATATGTATCGCACTGTCAACACATACTGACAAAATTCGAGCTTATATTTGGTAAAAAAAAACGACAACAGCATGAACCCAGTAGATAATAATATACATGTATATTTAGAAAGGCGTCATAAACACCCACAAACTTCGGAGAGGAAACCCGTGGAAACCTTACGTTTACATATTGACAACGGCTTCAGAGAGCTGCGCTACCCCTTCAGTCTCCGTAGTATTAACAGTAACGTTTCATATTTATTTCAAGTGTTGAGTATTTATAAGGATGTGAATTCCTGACCATACCGGAATGTATGTTGTGTGTTTTTTCAAAGTATCCCGATATTGGCAAGCAAAATGAGGAAGGCAATAATTAGGGAAAACGTGTGATGAAGTGATGCTACGTATTACCTTGCAGCCACTTAATCGGAGTTATTCAATGAAACGAACAACAACACAGCTTTCAACATACTAGAAACCTTGTACCATACAGAGGTTCATCTGCATAGCTGATGTCAGAAATAAAGTGCTGTTTTTGAGGAACACAGACAACGGTCTATCTACCCCTGTGCGCAGTTTATTTTAGATCTAGTAGTTGAATATACTGGTGCAGTTGTATCCCGTTATGCGTGTTCTTTGAAGGGGATACATATTCTTTAGTTTACATGTGGTTCCAATTAATTATGGGTAGTAACAGTATTACATTTAAACCAACAGCTACCTCTTATACCGGAAGTTCTACTTGATTTCTTACTGAAATTTTGATGACTTACAGTAAAATACATGTGCACGGAACTTGAAAGCGTTTTTAAAACACGAGTTAATCTTTTTTTCATTCCATCACCACGTCAGACTTAAAGGTTATCTTGGTAATACTACCATGTTACAGAGGAATTATTTAAAACCTCGCCTTATGGATTTAAATTACAGCCAGAAAATCAAATTTATTTAAAGAAATCAATTTTGACTCCCAATCAAGTCCATCTTTGCTTTATTTCCTTCGTTTGTTTTTTGCCTCAGTGTTTTTTGCTTTTCCCCCAAAGTAATGTACTTGATTAATTTGCGAGTTCGACGTAGTAGGATCTTGTATGCAGGAGGCGCCATGCTCATCTACACCATCCAATGCTTAGCGCATTATGAACCATATAACACGATCCCAGAGTCAGATTCCGACATAAATTCCTATTTTCTCCGAACGTTTGAGGCGAGAAAGAAATAAAACAAATAACTGTCAGCGAGTTACGATAAATTCTAACCACTAGAACAGTCATTAGGAGACTTCCATAAACATACAATATTAACTAGACAAGTTAATCAGAAACGCAATAATTTGTTTTAAAAGTAAAACACGTCCCGGCCTTATATTTACGGCGCACTCTTGGTAACAAACATTCTGAATTTTGATTTCGGATCTTTCTGTGCACATTGATTGATTATACATTCGTAATTTCTTAAAACTTATTTTATAAATTATCAACATTTATTTAAAAAGGTTTATGATTATAAATAACACAATACATATTTATTTTGACATGTATAATGTGGTGCGGTCTGTCAGGCTAAATCTCAATCAATTTTAAAAGCGGTTTATTTCACAGTAAAAAATTAATGAGGTAATAAAAACAACCAACGTATGGGTTAATGAAATGTATCTCCGAGCAGCACAGATATGTACTTTACTTTTCCGATAAAACCTCACCTTTATCAGCAGGGGTAAAGGCATTACACGGATTTAACACGCAGCCTACCTGTCGGGAGGGATAACGACCGGTCAGAATGTCATACCTGTAGCACGGATGGACGAGCCTTCATTCACACCTGTCTCACACTAAAACGATTTGTCATACAGGTAGTTTAGGTAGATAATGAGGTCATCGTTAAGTTTGGCCGTTGGGAAAGAAAGTCACACGATGAAGTACGGTATATTTAATATAAAGGAGGAGTGGAGTTACAGACGTTTGTGTTGAACACACCAGTATTGAAGTGTAAATAAGATGTTATTCATTATTCGGTACGTAAATATTTATGAGTATTATAATTAGACACTGGGCCCGCTTTGAAAATAACACATTTTTCAAAATGTTTTCCAAATATAAGGAGACAAAAAATATCAAACTGTATAAAGAACTAAAATGAAATATGAAAATTGCTAAAGAAAATCGCGCTTGTGCGTTCGAGCTCAACAACCTTCATGATACGAAAAAAATAACCATTTGATTAAAATTCATGTGGAAATGGATTTTCGGTGTTCGGTCGGGAACACGACTGTAGAATTCCATGGTAATTGTGGGAAGCCTTGCCTGAGATGACAGGTGTTCGCGACAACGGAGTAAACTGACGACTGAAAAATTCCACTTTTCGAACATAACCTATTTTTCCAAGATACATAATTGCTCGTGAGATTTGGTAATGTCCCATCTCCCCACTCTTCATGTGCTTTACTTGTAATGGCTTTCCAGGTTTATAAAGTTTAGATTTACCGACGGTTCAATACAAATCAGATTCCACATTCTGTCTGTGAAAGGTTATAGCTTTGTCGATGTTCTCTTCTTACATGTAAATGAATAACTTGAAACAGTTTTAATTAATTATTTTCATATTGCAAATTGTTCACGAGATGATTATCAATTTAACAATGATAACAAAATCCTTATTTTATAAGAGTATATAAATTATTTATGAAATAACTTATATGACTAATGTACGTGAATATTAATATGTTTCTAAAATCCTTTTACGCAAATCTCATTTACTAAACACAGCTGGTGAAATGTGTTCCATGGTTTTGATCCCTACTTATCCAATGCCATTAAAATAGGCCTACCTCTCCAATGGTAAACGTCGCGGAATGTAGAAGTCGAGAATGGTTAAGTATAAACGGTGTTTACCACATCAAAGCTGGTGTATGATTCCCATGATGTAAGAGATTAAAGATTTAATCTTTGGCCAGTGTGTAGACCTTGTTCGTCCTGATTGTCATTGCTTCTGTCGGAGACGTGTAAAGTCCGGGTTCTATGCTATCTACATGTGTATCATATTTATTACATATCTGATACGGGGTTTTATAAAATCATCACTTTAAAAGTCCGTTTTGGGCTGAGTGCTCTCCTTGTTTGTCCGCCCGGGTTATCGCTGTTAGACTATGTAGGGCTCGAGCGACATGGCCGAGCAGTCGGAACCACGTCTTCCTCGTAATGTCTTATATCATGCAATCATGGACACAGATTATCAGTATTTGTAAGAACGTTTGAACCCACACTTGTTTGCAGTTCCTCTAGGGAGTGACTTTAATGGGATGAACTGGTTTGTTTGTAATTATTTGTACATTTAAAGGGCCTCATGACAGTGTCAACTCCTTTGAGAAGTTTAAACTGTGCCTTCCGGCCCATGTCCAATATAACTACATCGTTAGATTAAGTACTTGGAGTAGTAACACTAATAATGATTATCTGTGTCCATTACAATTCCTGAAACCTTACCCACCTCCATAATCGCCCTTATACATCACAGGAGAACATTACGCGAGAATTAAATCAACACTAAGCGTTTTGTATTGAATTTAAGTGATTTTAACTTTGATAGCATCTACTATTGTATTATCTAACACCCTATCCCATAATCAACTACCTGTTTATATGATAGACCGTTCTTGTGATAGATGTTTGACCAGTGTTAGATTCTGTCACCTGGCTGAGGACACGACGACAGGTACAACATGTAACGCTATATGGGGTCAGATACTGATACTCTTGTACCGGTATGTAATCCGCCTACTGCGACTTGACACGGGGTTATTATACCTGTAGTTTATTTACAGTGACGTAGGTTTAATCGACTTTGTTTCTAAATTCCTGTTTTTGTTTGTTTTATATCGAATAACTTTTACCACCTGCATTAGAAACATTTTGACGTCTCCGAACCAGCATGTAGCAATTACATAACATCGTTCTGCACACTAAACATAAACGTTTTAATTGTCGACAATAAAACACGCTGTACAACAATATGGTTTAATATCCTACGGCGAAGTTTTGCTGTATTTCAATTTAACTTTTGTATTTCGATTAATCTTTTTGTCTTTGACTTCATGTTAAATATCGCCCATCCATTTTGCGTCACCCCGACATTTGACGATGGCTCAGATTAAGTTTGACACTCACAACAATTATATTGAAAAGTTCAGTTCTCACCAAGATATGGACACGGCAGTGTAGAATTCAATTACTCCAATAATATCGACATACAGAGTATGTAAATACATACAGTCATTGAGCACCTATCTACATATATTGGAAAGAGGTTTCGCCAAGTTGTTTAGCAAATAACACCGACATTTTAAAATACCAATATATTCAATCTAAACACATAAGTGTGAAGTGCAATCCCATAAATATCGCGTTTATTTCAGACAAATGGAAATACAAACTATTTTGGCAAACGTACGAGACACATTTATATTTACCTAGAGAATATAGCAGTGGGGAGGATAAATGTTCTAGCTTTTGGAAAACGTTTAAGTCTATAAATTAAAATGTAACGATACATTTCAAGTATTTGTAAATATACAATGTCACAAAACACTCAATCGACCACTACACTGTACGCGTTTTACTATAATTTTACCTGGATACGTTATATAATCATGGATGTATTTATCATTTGACTTTATCTCCTTAATTGGTTTACAATTTGGGCATGAAAGTATAAGTGCAGACCACGTGCTGATCGCATTACAGGTCGCCGACAAGGTGTTTTAACGGTGTCGGTAGAATGTCGGGGTATAACATGGTCCTGTGACTGTGGTGACACTGGATTCTATGACAGGTTTGTGAGGAGAGACCCCCTTCCCCCGTCGTCCCTCCCCTCCACACACACACTTACCTGGCTGTGATAAAACGTATATCCCACATCAACACAAACGTAATTCCACAGATATCACTTACAAATAAACCCCACTCTTGTCGCAATACTTCTCCAATTTAAATAAGTTCGCTTGTTTCCATAACTGGTCGTACTACGTTTAAACACATGCCCGCTTCAGGGCTCCATGAGAGAAAAACTCGTGTTTGAAAGCTACCCCGAGAGATCGGAAGCAGTAACAACCCAGCTAAATGATCTCGTATTACACAGAGCAATAACCAGCTAAGAAATTAGCCCTTACTATGTTTTTAACACTATGTGATTCTATCCATCTCGCCTCGCGCTAGGTGCTGCGGAAGGAGCAGAGGAAGAGCTCGTCATGTGGGTCTGTGAACGTTATCCATGCCTGGTCCAACAGTCTGCCGTACAACTTGGAAAGCAACGTAACTCACAGAGTACACAAGTATAAAGGACCGGCAGTGCTATGAATAAAGATATTTAGATCGACTCTACTGGAGCGCAAAGCACAGTAGAAATGGCAGTACCGGGCTCGCTTGCCCGACTGACTCGCCACATCCCATATCTAATTGGATCGAGTTAGTTGATATTTATCTGTATAAAGTGTATAACACGTCTCAGAGATGACAGTGCGGAGTGGGCCTAACAACATGTGGCGGCTGGAGTATCGAACTCTCGCAGTCTCTGATCACTAGCTCCATTGATACGTTCACTTACTCGGTGCTTGAATACACATCTGACGGTCAGGTAGCGCGGCCCTATACTAAATGTTCGGAATAGTTGTGGCCGACTCGACCCCACCCTGATCAGGATTCCTTTATTGGCGATATATGGAGGTTCATGAAACATGCTATTGATGTTGTTTCAGTCAATCCATCAATACGTTTCTCTCGCAAAACATAATTTCCTTGTCTTTATCTTTTAAAGCCTAAAAGGAATTGCTTTGAGATGATAATTGCTTTATAGGACTGAACTCTTTTAGTTTGAGCTTCGAATTATGATTCAGCGGGAAAGCCAAGCCTGGCTTTATCCAGTAACGAGTTGTTTTGGATTTTTTAGCATGAACTCTGAGACCTCGAATCAAAATTAAAAGCATTTGCAACATGATATAGTTCATTATTGGTTAATGACTCACGGTAAGTCGTTACTGGTGTTATACAAAGCAGGTTTTAAGCAATCGATTCATATCACAGCCGTAATTTTTGCATTAGACACATGAAGCGAGTTGTCTGCCCCTGCATGCCCGAAGCTTAGACAATGACTCCAGTCCCCCGTAAACTGATTGGGCCACGAGAAGCAGTCATTATCATCAGCGCAGACATTACGGTCCATTATTGACGTCTGGTATGAATAAGAAAATTATCGATATATGACACTTGTTTTATTGTGATTAAATGCGAAATCATATTTGGAAGACACATGAAACAGATGTCAACTCACTGACCAACACGGTAGGTCACTGCCTTTGCTCACTGATTCCTACCTGTTATAGGGACGATGACTAATAGGGCATGGAGTCACCCAATCCAGAAGACAACAGGCTGATCCTGTGGTTGTGCATTGTCAAGTATGTTACTTAAATCTAGGAAAAAACATACTTAGTTCTACGATTTAAAGATTTGAATACACGCTATTTTAGGGAATTCTCTGGAGGTAAGAATAATTCTTGGCGCACACTTGAAAAGACTTGCATTGCACACACAGTACTAGCTGT
>JAUMHH010087762.1:0-22124 GCA_032359455.1 Chlamys rubida
CCCACTTTTGCCTGACTGTGTTTTAGTCCTGTGTGTTAGTCTGGGAACTAAAACACACCTTCTGAACTAAAACACACTTACACTCGGGTGTTTCCGCCGAGCCATACAGGCGAGAGGTGGGCGGAGCTTGTTACCGAACTCGGAAGCGACGCGCGAGGTGGGCGGAGCTTGCTACCAAACTCGGGAGCGGCGCACATTTGGCTCCATTGCTATCAAAAGGGTAGTTGGGACGTGAAGCTATACAGTTTATGGTGTACAAATATTTTCTAGTTAAAACTATCTCCAGTGTGTATCGGTATAATAAAACGGTTAAAGTATGGGGTTGAGAGATATAGCAAGTTTCTGGTGTCCCTTGACCATGCCTACTTCCCGAGGCGAACCGAACACACATCCCGCATGTCTTTTTATTGAAATAAAATTATTGTGGGCGAAGTGTCTTATTTAGGTATCGAATATAAGGGTCGTAAGATGATAACGGACATTTAAGGTCATATTATACTTGTGTAACCGGGACTATGTACATGTTATTTCAGTACCAACGATAATAATGCATACACATATAAACTGCGGTTCATATGTGCATGGGTACACAGTCTACACGTGTGATGGGATAGAGTATGAACTGTGCTAGACGTGTGATGCGATACAGTATATAATACATACTCATATGAACTGTGCTACACGTGTGCTGTAGTGCATTATATAATGCATACAAATATGAACTGTGCTACACGTTTGCTGAAGTGCACTAATGCACACGCACACACGAAGTGCGATATACGTGTGTTAAAGTATACTAGAATGCATACACATATGAACTGTGCTATACGTGTGCTGAAGAACATAATAGCATGCATACCCATATGAACTGTGTTACACATGTGCTAAAGTACACTATATAATGCATACCCATATGAACTGTGCAACACGTGTGCTGAGGTAAACTAAATAGAACGAACATACAGATATAGCTCAAAGAAATCGTAAACACTGTCTAGGGTTGCCTTCCATTGAATTTATTTGTCTGTTTGTTTTTCTCTTGCCAGGGCAACGACGGAAAACTCAATCACGTGTAACGGGAAAACATGCAAACTGATTGCTATCGTGAAGTAATCAACAGCAATATCCCGGATAGCTTACCAGGCCTGCTTACAAAACTGAAACAACTGATGTCAACCACATCATGCCATAAATGTTGAAGGATAATATTAATACAGCGCGGAAAACGGATACCATGTGGTCCTACAGCTTGTAAATCGGGTACAAGCGATAACGTCACTATAATTTACATTTAACTTCGTGTTATCTCGCTAGCTTAGTATAAATGAAGGTAGGGCACTGACTTGGACGGAACTTGGCAGGGGGCAATATCTGGGATGAAATGCTTCATTATTTTATCAGAAAGCTTGCACTGTAAACAACTATTACGTCGTCTGTAAGTTGTGTGTGTAATAATCATATATTTTTACGGGAAGCATTTGCTTACTGAATGAGTATGTACATCTGGGTGCATTTCAAACAGTAGGGTGATCGGGTGGTCGGGTGGTCGGGTGATCGGGTGGTCGGGTGGTCGGGTGGTCGGTTGGTACAGTGGATAGCACACTTGCCTTTCACCAAGGCGGCCGGGGTTCGATTCCTCGATCGGACGTGAAAAGGTTGGGGTCACCTGCCCGATCACGTGGGTTTTCTCCGGGTAATCCTGTTTCCTCCCACACTAAGACCCCCACGCGCTTACATCCGGGCCAATAAGAGTGATTAATATAAGTTTCATAATTGTTGTAAAAAATGTTGTTGTTTTTTTAAACAGTAAACAATGCTTATATATATAGATGCATTATAATGTGAACGTAGACCAAGGTAGGGGATATCTACCATTTGATTGTGATCCTAAAATGTATCTGCAATTTGTGAAGATATTCATAAGAAAGTTAATGCTGGCTAAAATATGTCAATAGAAAGGCAACGACAAATGCACAAAATAGACTTGTCAATCTGATCGGTGTATCATCAACTGTGTGTCACTGTTTCCTCCGTCATTCCACTGTTATCTGTATTATCAAAATGACATGGTTGATATTTAAATTTGTTGATTTATTGAATAATGAATACATTTCATAAACCCTGTTTGAAAACAAAACATGGTGACGTTCACGTAAATACTCTCATTGACTGAATCATGTTGAACTTATGACAAGTTTTAAATGTCAAAACGCAGCTACCCGTATAATTAGGCTTAACACGTACGAATTGATAATTTTACATTTCCGTTGCAAATTCCCCATATAAAAAGTACCAGAATATAAATTGTATTCAAAGGGCTATGAACGCAACTGGATCAATGTCATTTTGACGACTCTCCACCCACCTCAAGAAACCAATATTTAGATGACAATAGGGTTTTCCAGAAATGTCGTTTGCACTGGTGATATAGTATCATTTTAATACTGCAAATATGTTAAGCATAAATGCCGGTATGAATGCAAATTAGTTATACACAATGTATCTATATATAACGGATGGATGTAACCGATGTTCGTCCATACCGACACGAATGAATCGGTCCGTGTATCCGAGATAACATTGTGGATAACTGACTATACTGCTTAGTCCTTTTAGCTGGAATTCTTTATAGGGTCCTCCTTCTGTTCAGCCTTTCAGCTTTTCTAACGAAGAATGTTCGAGGTTTAATAATTCTATGGGACTATCTTCTGATTAACGACCGGTTCTATAAACACATCTAGTAATTACATATGCTATTTTAAAGTATGCATAACGAATATATAAATACGTACTCTGGTTCAATTTGAAATTCAATGCACCGTGATACAATATGAGCTACTTTTCACGTGTGAATGCAGACCAGATCAATGTTATGAATACGAGTGGAAGAGTAATACCCTCCCAGTATATGTCCCATCACGACGGTCAACACAGCACCCTAGTTCATAACGTTGTTGTCAAAGCAGCAATGTGGTCCATTCTATCGTACTATTTGTATATAATCTTCGCCTTTCATGACTTCATATATATCAGTTGTATGGTTTGAACGTGTCATATTTCAACGCCATTTCCCCTTTTAAAAAATCAAAACAAAGTTGTTTTACATTTAACGCGTTTTTGTAAACGTTCAACGAAGCGGAACGAATAAGCAAATTACAATAAATAGGTGGCGACGGACAGGTTTCCAAAATAAATAAAGCCCAGTCCAAAGTTGATCCATAATTAGAAGCAAACATATGGCTCGCCTTTTAAAGAGAAATCTCGAAAACGTTTTTTTAAAAGAGGTATACTTAAATCAAGCAAATAATGACGTAGGCATATTTAATCGTGAAAGTTGAATGCGTTTTACATATATAAAATAATTGATCTGGCCGTGAATAATCAACCTTTATAACTTAGATCAATCGATGGTCTGAGTAATTACATATCGTCACGTGTGCGTGTGTAGATGGTCACGCATTCAACATGGGCATGTAGGGCGAAATTCAAGCTTTGGTTCGTAAGGCAATTATTCATTGATTGGCATAAGATCTTTTATAATGATTTTAATAATATACGACTT
This sequence comes from Chlamys rubida, assembly GCA_032359455.1. Lineage (NCBI taxonomy): Eukaryota > Metazoa > Mollusca > Bivalvia > Pectinida > Pectinidae > Chlamys > Chlamys rubida. The sequence goes on from JAUMHH010087762.1 coordinate 3,563, forward strand.
CAAACGAAAGTGTCTCATCTGTTCGAAAGTTATCAATCGGAGTATATGTATGAAGGCCACGCTTGAGATGATTTCTGTGAAAATTGTTAATGTATGAACTCCATGCATAAATTTGTACGAAACTAAAGCACTTGTTTGTAAGAAAATCAAATATATGTAGAATACGCTTTTAATATATTCTTAAAATAATAACAAACCACTGACTTTCGACTTTGAGATACGTATCTTGCTGTTCTCAGTGGCGTGTCGACGTCATTTATCTGTACTGTATTTTACCTGGGTGGATCAGTAGCCGCATGCTATACGGCTTTAAATGGTGAACATCGTATACAGAAAACAACAAGGTGTCTTTACAAGGAGAATTTAACAGGCAGTCACAGAAGTTTACTGTTTAGCGTTCGTTCACTGAAATCAGTTACTAGAATCCGAAACTACCACTCGAAACATCTCGACCAATATCAGGGTCAAAATGATTCAAAACCAGGACTGATTTACCTGAGCTTTTGCAATTGAGGAGACCCTCAAAATATTAACAACAAATATTACGAATCAAGATGTTTTTAGGATAATCAGTTTAACGACAATTTACGCAGATAGTTGATAAATCATCTTATCAGCACGATTGAAGTTCAAGGTGTGCGTATAAGCCATTGAACTCATTGCAAGGCAAACAATACAAAATATTTGTAATTTTTCGGATATTCCTCAATAACCGCAGTTTTTTTTATACTTCTCCGAACGACTAATTAAACTAACTATACTTTGAATGACCGGGTTGTTGTCTTGACAAGAGTGTTCCTATCCAGGTCACCTTATTACAATTGTACAAACTGCTGGTTGGTAACGTTAAACGATCGGAATTATGTGCAAACAGACGGTTGACTGACAAACAGTGTTTGAGGAAACTTTAAAACGGCCTAATGTCTTTGTGGGTGGTTTAAATGGTGTGATATACCCGAGTCTAGATATGACCTGTACATTGAAGCACAGTACACAACGATGTTTTTGTAGTTCACAAATGCATGGATTCTTGACTCCAAAAGCCAATATTTACACAAATTAAAAATGACATGGAAACATTAACAAAGTCGACACCCGTATAAGCCAATAATAGAACGCCTCCCGCAATCAAACACGAACTGCAAACCTGGGATTTTTGTCTTTTTTTATTGCTTTACGTCCCATCGACAATTACAGTTACCAAGTGCCAGAAAGTCGTGAACATTTACGTGTTTAATTGGAAATGGGTATGGAGCCCGACATATCACTTTTTTTTATACATTGACATCTTAAACCTATCAGACTCATTATTGACCTTTCATCCACTGACCACAGCATTAACACTGACCTACTAACTTACCTAAACCTGTATCTCATGAAATCAACATTAACCTTTTACCTATTAAAGTCAAGACTTACCTTTTACTTACAATGTATTTGCCCCTACATTGACCTTTTAACTTTTGAACTCAAAAAACTTACTTTTTACTCTACCTATTGACCGCTACATTGACAGTTTAACTATTGAACTCAAGACTGACCTGTTATCTATGTACCTTTATATTGACCTATTGCCTATTGGAATCAAGACAGGCGTGTTAGTTATAAACATCAACATTAACCTTTAACCTACTGACATCTAAAACATTGAACTTGTTTTGCCAACTGACATCACTATTGATCTTTCACGCAATGACATCAAGCTATCCACTAGACACAAAATACGAGTATAATGTTTTAGTAATGTGTTCACGTAGAAACTAAAATTCTTTGTAGTACAGAACAAGAATTCCGGTCTAAAGTAATTGTGACATTGAACTTTGACCTCAAGTGTAACTACGATCAATGTGTTCTCCTCCATTAGACGTTGAATCAACTAGAGTCCGACGACTGACTATATTATATAGTATGAAAGCTTTTTCACAACTCTTCCGTTATTTTATCAACTGTTGTTAACATTGTCTACGTTAGTGGTTACCTTACGTGGCCCTTTCAGTTGACGCCTAGATCCCGGTCACCTAGCACACTATTAGCCCGAGTTTCCTCTGGCCCTGACATCAGACTTTAGACATTTTGACAGATAGATGTCACCTAGCTATCTGTCAAAATGTCTAAGTCTGGTGTCAGGGCCAGGGGAAACTCGGGCTAGCACTATATTTGATAACCTCACTTCAGCGTCCGGGTCACAGTGAGTTTGTACGTTACAACTACTGTGCAATATCAGTTTCTTCTTGTTTACTTTTAAACACAAAAAGGTAGATTAAATTGCGGAACTTAGCCCCGGCTTATCTAACGCGTTCAATAGTGGAACCATAAAGGGGCCATTTAAAGGGAATATTCAATATCTCCCTCTGTATATCTTCCGTGTATACACCATATTTTCCGGATATTTCAAACATACAAACTTTTATTTTCATATCTTTGATTTATAAAGCGAGTCATAAAGAACTTGAAATCAACCAGATTGCCGGAAAAGACGTAACAACCCCCAGAAGTGCCCCCATTGTCTATAAAAGGAAATACTACCTTGCTATATTTCGTCTTTAGCCACTTCCTGTCACATCAAAGCTGCTGATAAGGCATTTTGTGATAACACGCGCATTAAGTCGCGAGCTGAAGTACATACTAGTTCGGTGACCTCAGATGCACTACCTTCGAACCAACACAACGTCAATCGTCAGTAACATTCATGATTAGCATGACAACTGCAGCAAATATGCTCAAAGTGTTGGAATGTAGTGGTCAACACGTTACAACTTAAAAAATATATTAAAAGAATATTTCTGTAATGATAATAAATGGTGTCATTGTTTCCGACAATTATTGTATGCTGAATCCCGCTGTATGTGTATAGTAAACGGTGACTAATGTGGGAACCCCCCACATAATCAGGGGTTTTCTCTTTTGTCCCCTGCTTAGTGAACATTGGAAACACTAACATTGATTTGCTGTGGCCTTGACCAGACCTTTGAACGAACACCTCCTGGTTTGATGGCAACGGCTGTTTTCTATTGGACCATACTGACCACCTCTTTTCTACCGTAAGTAGTTTATCTCCCTATAAAATATCGAGAATTTGACAGTTATTCTCTATAGATACATTGATTACAAATGTTATATAGATATGGGTTTTTTTCGTTTAGAAAGGGACATACCAGTCCACTGTATTAAAGGGGTCAAGATTAAGAAAAAATTACGGGCAAAGCGCTCAATTTGATATTATGTAGATCTATGACGACTTAAAAAAGAAATGAGCGTTTTTGCTTTGCTCGGTGTGTTTGTTAACGATTGCTACTTCGCAACAGGATATTATAAAGAGTCAATAAGACATAAAGAAAGGAGGTCTAGAGAAGCTAGCGCTTAAAAATAGACCGAAGATCAGGTAATCAGGTAATCAGGATGGCTTCTGTTTCAAATCGACCTGACTGTGAAGTGTGTGTACCTTTGTGGTTAGAGAGTATTTGTGATTGCGCAGCTTGTGTCGTTTATTGTGTGACCTGCCGCGGCGTTCACAGCATACATCAATACTGACATGTGTTCTTAATACGTCATAGTGGTAAAATGAGCATCAGACGGCTGAACTCTTCAACATCCCTGCTCCAGTTACATCACCACACTTGTTTAAATATCAATTGACACCACGGCTAATATTGACATTGTTTCAATTTCCAATACAATCACGTGACAAAGACAAACAGCGAGTGAATGACCCTTACGGCATTGATGACAAACATATCGGCGATATCGGAGAGCTGACGTATAACCTACTAGTGGGGTGTCCTGGTTCTGTTACGCAAACATTTCCCTGCCTACTCGTGATTGAAGTATGCAAACTTCGCTTGCCTGTTGTTATAGTGACGGTAGTTTTAGTTGGACGAGAGAAAATAATTTCGTAACATAGACCGTCTTTCAATTAGCATAGAATGTACCTGTTTCTTTATCAAATCTGATTAAAATCAGATCGTACATATGTAGATTATCGGAGTGGAATTAAAGATCTGGTTTTAATCAGATTGTTTCTTCATCTGCATTCTAATTGATCAGATTCTTCAAAAGCTTTGAACTAATAAAGATATTTCTACGAAGCTCGTGAAAATTTGGCCATCTCTCAGAAGAGAGTAGTGATAGACAATGGTCAGATCACTGAATAAATCTGATCAGCAATGCAACAGATTTTTCATACAACTCTTCGCAAGTGCGTCCCAGTGTCCGACTGGGGACAGACACATCTGACTGGGGACAGATACATCTGACTTGGTCTACGTTTAGATGAAGTCGGATTATAATCGCCTTTATTTTGAAAAGTCACTGCTTAACAATAGCAAGTCGGCATCTTTCAGTAGGATTGCGTCATCAATGTTGTCACTCGTTTCGCACACATTTGGTGATGGTACTTACTTGTAACTGAGGAGGGTGGGCCTGTATCCGGTTTGACTTAGTATATTCTGTATACATGAATTGTAACATTGGGTTTCACTTTGCCACGACATTTTGGAGAAGTTTTGCTCTTACAGTGGTATACAGCACACACATTTTCGCGATTTAATGTATATTGGCAAGACCAATCGATTACATATATATACATGTATATATCCAGATAATTTCAAAATGCAAATTTGCTGAATTGCACTACCGGATGTATCTACACTGACATTAACAATTCAACGGCATTCGAAGTCATAAGATACTAACGTGCCATATACAGTATATGTAAGGTTTGTCTTCAAGATTAACTATTAAACACCATCTCACTGTATCGGCTATCAGTGCCAATTATAACGCATCACCTAGCTGAGGGAGGTCCTATCAACCACTCTGAGTCTGGTGTGCGTGTGGAAAAAATCAAAAATGAATGATTCGGGCGTTCCGAAAGCGAATTGTGCTCGGACACCATGGAATGAAGCTAACCGACTTGGATTCGGAATGTATTTATAGATGCACGTCTTTGCTTCTAACCATGCATCAGTCTGACAGACAGCAGACTTTAAAAATCCGATTCAGTTGCTACCGGAAAACAAGTATGACAAACCTAGAGAATAAATAATACAGTTAATATATATACACTGTACATCCCTGGAGAAGATTTCAATAATGATATCTTTATTTCTCATCCTACCGACACGCCCTCTTCAAACTGTCAACAACAATGTCGAAACCCTTTCAATTATAGAAACGTTCTGGTGAATCAGACATGCTGTCCTAAATACAGATTAGATAGCTCACTGGGGACACGGCCCTTATTCAACGCAAACAGCCGACAGATCTAGCGACCTTCGACCCAGACAAACGAGGACAATATTGCTGCAAGAGGTCAGGTATTTCTGGTATTTCATAGTACATACGTTTATGCCTTACGTGAAACCTGTATCAATAAATGTATATATTACATGTATATTGATATGTTCGTGCAGGTATCACAACAAAAAAAACGCACGACCTCGCCAGAAAATCATAGTTCTTTCACTGGGCACGATATATTAGTCTCGGTGCATACAGAGATCAAAAACGGGAGATATTCTTTTCTGATGCCTTCCACATGGACCTGAGAATGTGTTACAGCTACATTGTATATTTGGACCTAAACTAAGGTCCAAATATAGATGAAACAAAATCTAGTTTAGGTCCAAATATAGCTGTAGCACATTGGTGCCTCCAACTGTAGCAAAGCCTACACATATAAAGGTACATTTCTACTTTATAATGATCATTGTTTTTCGTACTTTTTTTATTGAAAGTGCGAGTCTTTAACTCAAAACCATTCATAAAACAATAAAACAGTATTTAGAGAAGTCCAATACAATGTGCCTTTAACAGTATTTAGAGAAGTCCAATACAATGTGCCTTTAACAGTATTTAGAGAAGTCCAATACAATGTACCTTTAACAGTATTTAGAGAAGTCCAATACAATGTGCCTTTAACAGCATTGCCTGTCAACGCCGCCTTACAATTGTTCATCGCTTCACAAATTCACAAATTCATTCAATAATAAACTTTAAATTCGAGGCCGCCTAAAAAGACGTCAACTTACTAGGCTCCCATACTAGAAGTCAGAAAAGTAGTCATGGCTTAATATATATTTCGTAGTTAAATGATAGTCATTACGTCAATTACACAACCCAATGTATTTAAAATTGTACATGTACAAACACTCTATCCAACACTCTATCAAACACACATATACACCCTGTACATTTACATACGAGGATAGATAAGGACCAAGGTCTGTCCAATACAGTTTTATCAGACAGAACGATGTTTGACTAAAGTTTGCGGTCATAGTTTTGGTCATGCGTAACTAAGCTACATGAACAACTGTGCGTAACAAGCTATGAGGCAATCTTCTAAAATCACGTTGTGCTCCGCACGAAAACTATATATATGCCAAAATGTATGCGTGTAGTATGGTTTTGGTATACTTTATAATTGTACATAATACCCTTGGCTATATTTAGATGTTAAACAAAAATACATTTAAATAATCAATTCACGATTTAGTTCTGTCATAACTTCAGGAGCTGAAAATATTTGTCCAAAGTCTCAGAAATGTGCCCTCACAGTATCCACCATTCCCCATCCCCGACCTAATCCAAACAGACAAACGCGCAGCTTTCATTGTGAGAATTAAACACAGTTTCAAGTCCCTGTGAAATTCATCAGATGGACTACTGGAGAATAAACTCATTCTCTTGGACATGAATCTTTTGTCTATTCCATAGTGACCTTTTGTGTATTCCATAGTGACCTTTTGTCTATTCCATAGTGACCTTTTGGCTATTCCATTGACCTTTTGTCTATTCCATAGTGACCTTTTGTCTATTCCATAGTGACCTTTTCCTAGTTATTATCAGAAATTAATAAAGCGATGTATGCATTTCAAATTTAAATTATGAGGAGTAACCAATATAATGTTTGGGATTCTACAATATATGAAAACTTGTGGTCACTTTTGTGCCAAAACCGCTTCGTATAGCCTTAAAAGGGAGCTTTGGTAATCCTTTTATCAATCATTATCATTTGAATATCCTCTTTACAATATTCTTTTATACAGAATTTCGCAAAAATAATTTGTACGTGCTAGTTGTACACAAACACAAAACAACGGTTAATGGTAGCGTGCTGTTGTGTTTCACTGGTCGTCTAATTTCCGTGCTGATGAATATAAACCGGAACTTTATGACGAAACAAATTAACGTGTTTCTGGGAATCAATAATCGGATACAATATGACACTTTTCTCATTCCTGGTGCATCAATAGTCTCTCGTATATGCCGCTAGCAAACCCGGATATAAGATTACGCACGCGCTACCCTAAACAACAACAATTTTAATCATTTACATGTATCGCTGCACAGTGGCTCATTGACACTGTATATGACGCAGAACTTGTTAGTTAATAATTAACCTGTCAGCGAATTAATTAAATAGCTGTAAATTAAATATGATTCGATAGAAGTTACACACATATGGTAAGAGTCGTGTTTACAGTGAGGAAAATGCATAGGCTAGTCGTCAGCATGGCCCTCGCCAAGGACCTAGCTGCTCTTGCATACCATTTATATATATACGTGTATTCTTCTTTAGGTTTGGGCGTTAGATTGGTGTGATATAGGTTTTAACATTATAGCTGACTGATTTTTGTTCGAAACGCGAGCCTCGGGCGAGAAGTTGTATGAGCCTAGCAGTTTTACAAAGACTTGACCTCAATAGATCGATTACAATACTTACCATGGATCAGTTCCTACTTGTTTCATAACCTAAAACTATGTGGGGTCTATATTGTAGTACATACTCCATTCTATTTGTTTACTAACGGACTGTCAGGTCACGCTGTTGGCTTTTATTAGACATCGATCTATAATCAATACTGTGCTAATTATACAGGTACTACTTAAGCGGGACATGCCAGAGCATGCCATTTCAACTCTTAAATAAAAATCTACACATTTAAACTGATCTGGTCAAATCTGACACAATAGTCCGTTAAATCGCGGATAGTGTACATGTTATACTCTAGGCCTCGGGTCAGGTGAGAAATCACGGAGTAACAGGATCACTTTAATTATATATTAGGAGTAGAGTAGACTTTAGTAGGGAGCGGCTTGTCGAAGGACAGTGTTCTAGATAACTGATCTTTATAATATAGCGAGAAATAAAACACAACAATGGACATCTCACAGCTGCTGGAGAGGAACCATTAAAACAAAAGGAAGGACAAAAATATTAATATTTGATGTGTCGTTCGTGACATCGTGTCTAGGTTCAATAACAAGATATTATCAATGGATGTATTCGCGTGTAGTACGGACATAATCTGTCCTTTATCGCCCTTGTCACCGGATATTTTTATGTATTTTCGGTAGCGTAAACAAATTGTACCTGCAGAACACGTGGTCAACACCGAACTCCAGAATGATGAAACACCTGTCTGAGCGTTCTCGAAGATATGACGTAATTGCGGAACCGTTACGGATTTGACAGTTACGGTGGGGGTCATGATCAAATGCACGTGACTACAAGGTCCCTGAAACCTGGACTCGTCATTGGATTAGAATGCAATGTTGGGGAAGGGAGGTATAACAAGTTTGGTCACCAGCTCATCGTTTAAAATGTCTGTATTAAATTTAAGGTGACACACGCATGGCGGAAATGCGTGTTTAGCATTCTTTGACCAAACCTACGCCACATCTATATATGTGTGTGTGTATATAAGTAACACAAATTCAAATTCAAATTCAAATCTTTATTTGCACAATTGTAACTACAAAGTAGCTTGAAGGCAAAATAGCATTACAACACTTACATACATAACATGTGCGCGTTCATCTGTATAGAGTGGCCACTCACCTGTGTACAATATAAGTATATCTGTATGTATGTGCAGCAGAACGTGATATTTATATATTAGAACAGAGATAGTGTACTACTATACAAACACTTATACATATTGAAAACGTGCTTACACTCGAAATGTATTCACATATCGCTGTTGTAGCTATCATGTGTGAAGCACACTGTCCCAGTCTCTATATGTACTTCGACAGATTGCTGATTTTCACGTTTTGTTTCTTTAGAAATCGGGGTACAGAGTACAGGGTACAAGAATCAGGTACATAAATCCCGTACCCCGTACCATGTACCCTGTACCCCATACAGAGTACGGGGTACAGGGTACAGGGTACTAGAATCAGGTACAAATCAGCTGTTTTCCCTGCTACTGGGTTTTTGCTTAAATTAAAGTAATTCATTGCACAAACCAGCTAACACTTATTCATTAAGGCATCACATTCATCATAACTATATTATTGTCATTCTTAAAAAAGTAGTTATTTTAACACATTTTAAATTTCATCGGGTGACCCCCCTCCACTCACCAACTCCTCCAAAAATTGGAAGGTTGGCAAAAATTGTCCATTGTATGTCATTATCCCAAACAGGTCACTTCACCTTGATGTCACTTGACCGGTTTACGTATACAGGGTTCACTGTTTAAATAGCCAAGTGGATTAAATATTGCCCGGTCCGAGTTAACCTACCGAGTATTACGTGCATGTGTATTACACAATGTCAGCTGACACAACTGGGAGAGGTCGAGATATGAGAGACTCATTACGCATTTGTATGGCTAAGTGCCTTGTTTCAAGTTCTATCCAAACAACAAGTGATATTCAAAGTTCCTTGGTAACTATGCATAGATTATCCATAGGGACTAGACATACTTAGATGTTAGAATATTTGACTGATATATTATATCCTACGAACAATATAGAGCCTTTAAAAATACAATGCAAGTTTATACAACAGAAAATGCACTTAAACATCTGAAAGAAATCCCGTACCGTCTTCGTAAAGCATTCGAATAATTATAATACCAAATCAATGATAATAAACGTCAACACACAGGCATTCATGGCCGTTTTATTACTAATGATTTGATTTGGGTGTTGACGGTTTTACGTTCGCTATTACGGTCTTTCGGCCTTTCAGCAAACGACAAAAATTGGGAATCGAGTAGAAGGGATAAAGTGTGTAGGAAAGAGAAGAAGGAGAGAAAGTAGCAGTCCTAATGGTCCTTGTATGATTTCAGAAGACGGCTCCGGGGCCGAGATAGTATTGATGTCAGTGAGATTATGCTTATGTACAGAGGCTATAATTTTAATAGGCAAAAACGGGTCTAGAAATCTTGATAGGGGCGGGCTGAAACGATACGGGATGCAAATTGTTTTCAGTAATAAAACCGACCGCCCGACAATCGGTGCGATGCTGAATGTCGAATGACTTCTTGTATATACCTGTACGATGAATTGTAAATAGATTTCGTGAACGTATGATGAATTGCTTCATGTAAGAATGTACTCTCTTTGTGTTCTCTCCGTATTTTTGAATTGAAATAAAATTGCATTTCAACGTGTTTTTCTATAGCAATTCATCCGATATCAAGGTTGTTACCACAAATTATTGTAAAATTTACTAAAAATTTACTTTGTAATTATACTTTATCGTGTAACTACATGTACAAAATGTTGAGGAAAATAAGTAAGTAATACATGTAGTCAATAAGGTTCGTTGAGGAACGCCATCTACATGTACACGTATGTAATGCATACCTTGCATTTCAAACTGCAACTCGAAGATCAGGTCAAGGAAATGGAAATCTTTACATACAATAGTAAAATGTAAGATTATATTAAGTTTGATGAAACTGTATCAGTACTGTGTCGGATGTTAATTGAGGAATCTATAAACAAAGAAAGTATTGTTTCGTGAACTCTAATATAACTACATGTACAATGTATTGATACATGTACAATGTATGAGGAAAATACGCCGCTCAGGAAACACGAAGCTCTATGGATATCAAGTTATAAAATAAATATAACGCACTGATTTCTAGTAGATTAATGGGTCTCTCGGGTCGGTGTTCATAAAGACTGCCGCGTAGTTACACGGTTACGCCGACAAAACAAAAAATAACAATTCCAAAGTACATTCAGCATGCTTGAATATACAATTTACCTGCATTAGTCTTTTTAATAATCTGTTTGGTTGCGCTCTGATAATAGCAACTGCATCTTCATATTTCTAGTATTTGAAAATGCTCCAACTTCGGTTAATTTTAAAAACGATATCCCACTCTTTTGATATAAACTGCAAACTAGTCGGACATTGTTGTAATGTCACTCTCAAAATGGGTGAAATGTCATTTGCCGACCTTTTATATGCTTTTAACAGGGACTGCAACACATTTCAAAGATCACAGTTTACTTCCTGCGTTACATAAGAATTTGGTCACATTACACTGTTCGTAACTTGTGATATCCTTTGTGCAACATTGCCCTGCTAAAGTATTAGGTTAACAATATTTTAGATACAATAATGGCATGGCATGTGTTAGCATGCAGATATACTTCAATAAATGTATTTACGGAGCGGCGAACTACATAACATGATGCCAATATGCACGTCTGGGAAACCGTATCAGATGATGAAACTACTTATAGCTTCGTATACACCTAGTTTCTCTCTGCCTAGGCTACAATTCATACTAATATATACAGGTAGGTACACAAGAAATCATTAATCCACTAATTGATTTTTGTGTAGAATGACTTACGACTGTGGCTTATTGAAGTCATTCGAATATGCTTAGTAAGATATATACTAAGTCGTTATATCGAGATACTTAAGTCGTTATAACGAGATAGTTATAACGACATAGTTAGTCGTTATAACGAGATAGTTAGTCGTTAGTACTAGATACGACCTGGCTATTCATACAATCAGCTATCGCAATTAATAAATTAATAGATATGAAGATAATATTGAAACTTGATTGATAATTTATTTGAAATATGTTTGAATCAATCAATCAATCAATCAATCAATCAAGCATGCCCGTTCTCGCGTACAGGAGTCCAACGCTTATCACTGGCGTATCGTGGAATTTGTCGATTAAACTACAAAGTGAAGCAGAAAGCTGGCATTGTTTGGAGGTATCGATTAGGTATATATGAAATGAAGGTGTCTGGCTTCCGTTGGCTTCATTCTACCCCGATCGATGGAAAGTGTATACATATGTACAGTACAATAAAGCCCCTGTCAGGCCGGCCCATGCAGGTAATACGGGTTTTCGAAGCACCGTTGTAGAAACTTTTTCCAACCCTAATTTAAAAACACAATATTTATGTGATGAACGTTACTGCTTCGTCACGGTGAGGTGCACTTAGTGACTGTACCTTATACATGGCCAGGGAACACCTTCCTGTAGTGACTATGCACGGTCTAGCTGCTTACTTTTTATGTATTTTTATCGTTGGTGAAGATCGGGACGATGAAGGTCAATCGAGTACAAGATTATACAACATCATCTCCAGGCGTACTATAGGTTTGTGAGCAATAAACTGGTTTATGAGGGGGCGGAGTAGGAGGTGGGAACATACCCTATTATTTCCTGGTGATGCCGAAACGGAGGAAGTGAATAACTCGGCTTGCAGAGAAGAGACGAGGCGAGGAATACGGTGGGCCTGTGAGGGGACCCATGTGGTAGGGGCGTAGTGAGGGCTAGGGGCCTGTACGTGGTCGGGTAGAGCCGTAGTGATCGAGATTGAGGGGGGAGGGAGGGGGGGGGGGTGCAATGGGGCAGAGACGTAGTGAGGATTAGGTGGCCTGTGGGGAAGAGGTGTAGTACGTGATTGTAAGGGGGTCTGGGGAGTAGGGGCGAGGAGAGATTCTGGGAACTTGTGGGTGGGGTTGGTAAGATTAGGGAGCGAGAAGAGATAAAAAAAATCAAAAGTATAAATAGTAGTTCATAGCAGTGAGTAGATAGGGGCGATGAGGTGAAGCCTGTGGAGGGAAGTAGGGGGGGGGGTTGTCATAAGGGGAATCAAGCTATGAGAGACAGCTTTAGGGACGATGGATGAACACTGGACGATGAGGGGAATATTGGAATAGGGAAAGACAAATTATCATTATGGGCAGGGATAGTAGATCAGTGACAGGGATGATATAGATATGATAGAGAGATTTTATACAGAGAAAGGAGGGGAGGGTTAACGAACCCCTTATCCTCGACCACATTACTATTCCATCAGTTACATCTGTATGTCATGCATACCATTCACTATAAGCATACCTGTTTTCTTCGTTAATTTTATACATTTGACGACGTTAAAATAACTTAATTTCTTCAATTGCAAAACTTTTCTTTTAAAAGTACTTACCCAAAATCGATACATAGGTGGAATCGCCTCTCGGAAGTGTGTGGGATTCCATAATACCGAACCATCCATTTGGGTATACAGCTGGTACATTTCCAACCATCCTCCTTTTTCGTACAGAATTGGCAATCTCCTTCATGGTAAATTTACCTTCCGCTCTGTATCCAAGATCTCCCAGAATCCGAATCCGATTTAAAGGACTAAACATGATCATATAGAAGTAATATAATCCAACACTCAACATTGCTACAATTATATAGGTGGTCACTGCATAAAAATCCGGCCATGTCGTCAGTAAGGATAGCATCCGTCCGGTTAAGGTGCGAACTGACCGGTACCAGAGTTCTCCGACTTCGAACAAGGGCACGCGCAGCAACTTCTCAGACACACTGGCCGATACAGCTATCACTAAAACGGACAGCAAAACTCCTGACAGAACAGACTTTGAATTCATTATGAATGTCTGTAATTACAAAATAAAAATAAGGAAACGCGTTGCAATATATATAAATATAGCCAGAATATGATCGATTGATTTGCTCTAATGAATAATTGAAATTGTATCTAAAGCTTCATTATATACACCTCCCGAGCGGTTCGATACGACACGTGTTGTTCCGTGCGTTGACACTTTAAAATAAAATCCAATTTCACAATCAACTATAAATATACAGTTCCGGCGAGCACATGTGTATATGTGGTTTATTGGGTCTCCGCGACAATAATCCGGTATCGTGAACTTGCTGTAACTAGTTAGATACACTGCGTACTCAAAAGGAACCCGCCATTGACTGGGGGAGTACTACCATTCAATCGATATAGGTTCAGATTTTTCCTTCGCCCTAACAATACGGTCGTAATCACTCTGAGTACCAGTACACACTGTTAATGTCAGTGGTGTTAATCTCTTACTACCACGTGTTGGCAAGGATGGGATGTTTTGTTTACGTTAGAGTAATCAAAGACCACGTGACCTGGTTTCTCCGTTATTTGAAGAATAAAACCTAACAATCAAGAAACTGTAAATGTCCCTTTAGTGGTGTGTGCCCAAGCCTGTCCCACGCCGTCGTGTCATGTTTTTAAATAGACGTAGCCCTGCCAAACCTTCCTAGCCCTACACACAAATGTGGTATGCCATTTCTTTAACTATGTTGTAAAGTTATATAAATTGAAGACAGTGTGTGCTATATATATCACGGACTTACATTAGATACAATTCTGCAGTAATATATATATATATATCATCTAGATATCGTCAAACAATGTATTATAAATCAACGGAAATATATATATGGGATTGATACAGTTATTACCTGTAATTAGAAAAGCACGCGAACTAAATTGACTGCCATGAGTTGTACGCGAGGGGCCAGAGGGGTTAAGTGAGCACCCCCTTGCTGTCAAAGGGTGACCTCAATTTTTCATCAGTATGGACCTTCTAGAGCGTGTTTTAAGCTGGCCACCTCTCTGGGAAATCCACTGGGGATTTTTTGTGGGCCCATATACAACCTACTTCTGCAAAAAAATGACATTTTGAAAAAAGGGGGTAGGGGTACAGAAAGTGCTATATCATTTATCATCATCTTCATATGAATAATTAGATGATAAAAATAGATCATATATGCATCACTTGAAATTTTGGTACATACAGTTTACAGTTTGACCTCCATTCTAAAGGTCAAATCAAGGTCAAAGATCAAATAACAGCAAAAAGTATCGTTTTTTCTTCCAAATCACATTCTTTCAACAAAAATACAGAAATGTATCAAACTACTTGTTTATAATTGTGCCATGGGTAACATTTCAATATTTTGTAGACCCATTTCCTTGTAATTCAGTGAAGAAGAAAAATTGGTAGCCACTTTGTTGTGTATATTGTTACATTGTATATAGAATGGAATTACAGATTCTGTGGGTAGGGGTGCAGAAATGGGTGTAACTTATATTATAGTCATTCTTCCCATTAATGGATGGTAGTTATATGTTGAGTATGCATTGGCCATACTTTCTAAAGTTTTACATTTTTGTTTGACGCTACTGCCAAGGTCATATCAAGGTCAAAGGTCAAAATTCAAAAGTAAAATATGTGAATCTAATTTTTGTCTAATATAATTGAGCTAGAGAAAATGAGGCACACCCTTTGACAGCAAGGGGGTGCTCACCTACCTTCAAAAAGGGCCCTTGGCCCCTGGGGTATTGGGTCGGGTTGGTTTACGTAAAAATTCAATCTCGACGAAGTTTGATGTAAATCGTGGTACAGGAATGTAGGCCTATTATCATATATACAAGACATTTAAGACACGTTTTTAGAGTCAAAATACCTTAAGAAAATATTTACTTCTGTCTGTACATGTAATGTATAATAGGACATGGTGTAATGTTTTGTTTTGTGTGGTAACTGTCATGTACGACGGTGTATAAACATACATTATAAATAGGTAATTTTGTTTTGTTACACTTCTAAAATACACTTCACATAATTTTGTACGTCCAGTAACGATTTCACATTGGGTAAGATTGATTATTCATTAAACTATCTTTTAAAGATTATTGAACAATTCACATTAATATAGTTTTGACTGATTTTATATATAATTCATTGACTCATTGTTAAGAGTACTACACATATGATATATACATAATGTACCACTGAAATATATTGATATATTATACATTTACGTTGAGCAATACGATTTATGCATATTGTATGTGGGTCATTACGATTTATGTATATTGTATGTGGGTCATTACGATGTATCTGTAGTGAAATACACGTGGGTCATTACGATGTATGTGTAGTGAAATACACGTGGGTCATTACGATGTATGTATAGTGAAATACACGTGGGTAATTACGATTTATGTGTAGTGAAATACACGTGGGTCATTACGATTTATGTGTAGTGAAATACACGTATGTCATGATGTTTATATAGTGAAATACACGTGGGTCATTACGATTTATATACATGTATAGTGAAATACACGTGGGTCATTACGATTTATATATAGTGAAATACGCGTGGGTCATTACGATTTATATATAGTAAAATACACGTGTGTCATTAGGATATATATATATAGTGAAATACACGTGGGTCATTACGATTTATATATAGTGAAATACACGTGGGTCATTACGATTTATATAGCCAAATACACTTTAGACTTTATGACTATTGTAGCGAAATGCGCGTATGATTTATGAAGATAACTACTCGCGGGTCTTGACGATTTATGAATGAAATACACGTGTGTCATTATGTTTATGTAGTACATACACGTGTGCCATTTCGATTTATGTAGTGAAATACATGTGTCATTATGTTAATGTAGTGAAATACACGTGGGTCATTACGATTTATGTGTAGTGAAATACACGTGGGTCATTACGATTTACGATTATGTATGTAATACCACATAACAACCGCTATAAACAGAAGAAATAGTTATTATTTGAGTCCGATGTTACGAATCAGTCAGTTATGCAGTTAACATGTATGCCGTAATTGTATACCGTAATTACATACTTAAAGTATCGTTACGGTCTAAACGTTACAAACGTCACGTGTCTCATGTGTAAAGCACAGTTACGTAAAAATGTCATTACTTCAATGTGAATAGAACCTGATACACTTCTGTTTACCTGGCCCCAGTCTACGATAGCATTGTTAGCTTAACGGGAAATTAATATAAACTTCTGTCTCGTAAAAAATGAGAAAAAAACCCATTAAAATTCACAAAAAATGTCATTGTATAGTGTTATGAAAAATTGCATGGAAGAAAGAAAAAATAAGCACTCAAACAAAACTAATTCTGAACAATATCGAATTGAAGCTTTACGATAACGAGCCACTGAGCTGATCAGATTTTGATACCTCTATAAAAAGGTATGTCAATATATGGGTCAGGTGTTAGTGTGTGAGCAATCGTTTTAACCCATGCGTTGATTTCTGTTCCCAGCTCTATCAAATTTTACCTGTTAATTAAACACACGTTGCCCTTTATTTATCTGTTGTCTATAAACTATCAGACCAGAAACACTTCGTCTGATGTATAGACCGTAATTGTTGACCACGAATGCACATACATGTATCACATAGAATACATCTCAGTCATGTGTAAAATACTCTAATTTACAATTTTCAAATTATATGTTTTGCCCATTGGACCGAACGTGTGTAGCAAAGCATTCGAATTAAAAGACTTGAGAATGAGGACACAGGAATTGTTGTCATTCTGGAATTGTTGTCATTCTAAAACAGCCGTAATTTAAAATGACATTAAATTTAATGGTTGAGTATTATGGTGGATAAGGAATTTTAAATTCTTTGTAAAATAATCAAATCAAGCCGAGGTGACCTTCGTTAATTGTTTTTTCCAACATTGCACTCACATTGGTTATATATTTCACAATTTTCCATATGTTAGATAGATATATATATATCTTAAATAAAACAATCCCAACATGTAAGAATCGGGGGTATTCTATATCTTGTCTTCTGTTTACGGGACATTGTAAAAACTAAGTGTGTATCGTAAGAGGCTACCAATGTGGGCCCCTGCAGTACCGGGGTTTTCTTCCGTGTCTTCTACAAGGGGGACATGAAGAGATAAAAACTAATCTACTGTCCCCGTTGCAGCACTTTTGGTCTTTCTCGTTTCTTTCCTGTTTATCTACTTTTCTATTTCTGGCAGTGTCTCCCTAGTCACCCGTTCTCAGTTGCGAGGACGTTAAACCCAAACAAACAAACAGATGTAACGGAATGCGTGTTCGTGTCTATCGGAGTGTTTAGAAGGTAGCATGACATAGATCATTCAATTATGTTAATTCGTTTGTTCTATTGCAAGTACACATATCTTTTACCGCGTTGCCCTGTTTTTATTTCACTAACAACAAGTCGCGCGCAACTGATATTACATGTATTTTTTCAAGCTATACATGTAGCCAGTTGTTCTATTCTGTATGCATACTGAAACAGTTACAGTAATGTTATCCATGCACACGTGGACCCTAGATTTACAATGCTTATTTTTCTGTGAACAAACGCACAAATTTCACAAGCTTATACGACAGCAAATATAAATATACGCTCATCCATGTTGCCCAAAGAAACATGATTATCAACCAATGTGCAATGTGTCGTCACATTGTCGACGTGGTAGACAATGTGTTAGTATACAGTTAAAGTATGGGGTTGAGGGATATAGCAAGTTTTTGGTGTCCCGAGACCAGGTCTATTTCCCACCGGCCAATTAGGCGAGAGGTTGGCGGAGCTTGTTACCGAACTCGGAAGCGACGCGCGAGGTGGGCGGAGCTTACTACCGAACTCGGAAGCATTTGGCT
>JAUMHH010087873.1:1198-22119 GCA_032359455.1 Chlamys rubida
CTATATTATGTTAGCAACTACAGAACATGTTATATTATGTTAGCAACTACAGAACATACTATATTATGTCAGCAACTACAGAACATACTATATTATGTTAGCAACTACAGAACATACTATATTATGTTAATATCAATTATTGTGCGTTATCTGTAGGGTAATTGACTAAGAGAAACCGTATTTGTAAGAGGTATTGATTTTATCAGAAATACTAACCATCCCTCCGGATTTCCTCTGGTGTTAACTTGTCGCTGTTAATTCTGTCGCAGGAAGGACACACCGATGCTGCCCTTCTCCTTCTGCGTCCGAAAAGATCTTCAGATACGTGAACATTTGTAGAAAATTAGCTCAATTCCATACAATTTATAAACAAACAAAAAACAACAGCGAGTATCGTCAATAAATTCAAGTATATATTTGTTAATATATTTCATAATAATTCAAAAATACAGCTTCATATAAAACATTTTAACTCATTCACCCCTGAATACGCATTTGAACTATTCCAGTTCAAAGGTTGGAATAGTTCATTATGAAATTTCAGGGATGAAAGAGTTTATAGGTTATATATGACCCCTAAATTGTATCAACACCTACACATGCCAGTTATATATAATACACAAAAAGCTTCATATGTATACATGAAAAAATAACAGATTAACTCAATACTATGTAAAACACGTGCAGTGGTATTTTTTTATTGTATTAAATGTGTCAATAATATATTTCTATTGAAATTTTATGTTGGGTGTGATTGTGTTGTGGGAAGAGTTACACTTACTCTGTTTCTGACCAATACTATTTTTTAACTTGTTAAGATACTAATTCTTCGATGCACTATCTTAAATATAACTATATATTTAATGTATTTTTATGAATATAGAAATGGATAATTACCTTTCACAGAGTTACCAAATTTTTTGAAGCCATTGCCGATTGATTTGCCTACTTTCGGTATTGTGCCGGTGAAGAATGTGCCTAATTCCTTTCCTACAGTTTTAGTAACTCCTGGTAATGTGCCGGTGAAGAATGTCTTAAACTCCTTGCCAACATCTTTGAAACCACCCGGAATCGTGCCAGTGAAAAATTTACCGACCTCTTTTCCGACGTTTTCGGCTGTTTTTGGAATGGTGCCTGTAATGAACTTAGGGATATTCTTTGCGAAACTAAATCCCTTACCAAACTTGTCCAACCCAGTAAGGATGGGGGCTGGGATAATACCTAAAATCACTTGATCAAATCCGACACTTCCTGGTGAATGGCCAGAATTTTGGTTCCTGTAAAAATATAAATAAGACATGTTGATACATATTACGCCAGAAAATACCACAGACTACAGAGATGGAATCATAGCTCAAAGGCAACACAACATAATAACAAAGGAAAACTTTATGATCTTATACACAAACCCAATGCAAGTATTTAAATTATCGCAATACATTAGCATATTTATACAAAACATAATGTACCCAGGAAATGGATTATAATGGCCATTGTTCTCTGTAGTAGTGAATGCCTTAAATGGTGCGCTTCATTGATAGATACCTTTTAATACAGGCCAAACAGGTATCGATCGTTGCGTTGATTTTCTGTTCGCATTGTAGTGATGCGTCCTCAACTTTTCTCTCCAGAGCAGGAAAATCGTCAGTGTATCTCTTCTGAAAATTCAGTTCTATATAGTAATTGAATTCTTCGGCCTCTGTACAAAGAAAAAGAAAACAAATTGAGTATACCAAACATGTGGTATGTTTTCTTTTGACACAAGTATGAAGCAAGTTATGATTTAAATTGAGAAATAGGCATTTACCAAACTAAGTTATGTAATGCAGATAAGAAAACCGATTCTTCAACACTTTACAGGCGCATTCCCGCTGTTGTCTGGAAAAAGATAAACCTTTGTTTACCAACCTAGGGAAAGACAGCGCACACGCACTGTTATTCTGAAAACGTCACCATCGCGTCATCATTTTATGCACGCTACCATGATTCGTCATCAATTTTGTCGCGCATATATAATTGCGCGGTACATTGGGTTAACTATTGCAATTTTTGTTTCACAGTAGCAAGTATGATAGAAAAATAACAAATCATTCCTGTGTTATGCAGACGGAGAAATCTCCACCATTTTCTTTTGTGTTTTGATACATTGTTAACCCTTTCACCACTGTAAACCATAATCGAGTCAACCAAATCAATGCATGGTAGAGTTTACTAAAGTTACATAGGGTTGAAAAGGTTAAATATAACCTACTAAATGTGTAACTGTATACAAACTTATCAAACTATTTTTTTGGCCTTGTGAGTTGATGCAGTTTTAAATAATTTCTGTTATATGTGTAACCTTATACCAACTTAGATTCATTATACAGAAGCAGCAATAAGAACTGGGATGAATTTAGTTTTAGAAAAGGCGATTTGTTCCCTTCCAGTGTGCTTGTTTTCAAAACTAGATGGGCTTGCTCAACATCAATGAAACGAAGAAATATGCATCGACTCCGGAGCGATAAGTGTTTTGTAGCTATAATTTATCCAGCTGTTTACACGACAACGTGACGTGTGCGACACTAAACTAGGATTTTCACACGTGTAGACATCATCTGCACACCGACAAAAAAGTTCGGCATTAAACATGAGAGTTTATAACTCGTGAAGAAATACCCATAACTGTGTATGTTTGCGTAGTACACGTTTTACTTTGCCCACTACAAAATCATAGATTTCACTTGGACTTTTTTGTGGTCTGTCAAACAAGAGAATCCTATACCAATGAGGCCAAACATTATTTCCAAATGTTCACCTGCCAATGCGTGAGGACATCCTTATATCAATGAACACAATCAGCTAACAACAATTTTGCATTGCCTTGTAACTCAATAGTTGAAAAGAATAAAAAATAAAAGTTATTAACCGTTCAACTAAAACTGAAAATTACACGAACAATGATTAACAACTTCTATTATCAACATGCATTTATAAATAAAAAGGTATAATAAATATATTAATGATCAGCAAGTTGAACAATCAATTAAAGGGAGGAAAATTTATTGATAATTAATTTTACGTTAATGAAAGATGCTTGAAATAAACAGCAAAGATATGTGTTTGACAAATGTTTGTTCGTATTTTTAAATAAAATATAGAATTCAGTAACTGTTTTTTCGTTCCCACTTTTAGATTTTCCGCATATTAATTACAGTCCCCGCTGATTTCAACAGTTTCAAATGGTATGACTTAGGAGTGTAATATTGCGGTTGTATTTTAAGGGCTCCGAGAACGATGTCGAGAGAACATTGAAACAGTAAATTTCATGTGATTTCATGACAGTTATTAAGATATCATTATCAGGCAAATGGAGGATCGACATTTAAATAAATATAAAAATTGGGTATCTATTTTATGGTATGTTATGACGTTATTTATGACATCATAATAAATTTAAATACAAGTCTTGCAATCAGAACATTAAAAAAATATTGAATAAGAATTCTTGACTAACGACTCCTGACTGTTACATATTAAAAATGTATAAAGATGTTACTTGATGGAATAGCAAGCAGTTAAAGCATTCATTTTAAATCTTCAGCTACAAAATAACTGGTTAAATGTTAATGTTGTGCCTAAAACCATCAAAATAATTTCATTTGATAATTAGTATAATCAAATATATAGAATAACTTACTGTTAGCACTATCAACGACATCTGCGGATGTCAACCCGAAGTTGAGCAGGACCAGGCACAAGCAAGCTGACAGGATCATGGTTGAAGTATGTTGCCCTCGTTATGGCGGTGTGTTTTACACAATGTACACCCCCTCTTATATAGCGTTCACTCTGGAATAGGCTATGCATCTCATTATCACAGCCTACGCAGATGTTGTACAGATTCTAGGAATATGATCACATGATCAACACAGAGGAGGAGTTCTAGGAAAAAAGCAAAACGCGTCATGTACCTTATCAACACAAAATAACATGTTGATTGTTTTTCATGAAATAAGTTCAAAGGTACCAACCTGACCTAAAAACACACCTGTTTGTGTTAATCACTGTACGTTAATAACCCCAAAGATAAACCAAACTTTGCCATAAAACAAACAAATCGTTAATGTTAATATGTGTGTCGGCACATTAAACCAGGAGATACGCGGCTAAAATTCACACACCATTAATTATATCTTGACGTGTGTCAGTGACGTGCTGTAACTAGAAATAATAAGGCTATGCTGTAATGTTTAATATACATGTAATGCAGTTTACATTAAAACTGTAATATTGGTACCTAATATTATTTGGTTTTCAATATATATTATATATATAAATATATATATAGGTCTCATGAGTAATAACGACAGTATGGTCCAATATTGGCACTGGATCCGAACTAACAAATGTTGGTTGGATGCGTATTACTTAAATAGATATATGGGCAAAGTAGTAATAACGACAGTGGAGACAAAGAAATTTGTCTGCACTCTCGTTATTACTTCTTTGCCCATATATATTTTTATATATATAATATATATGAACACTAAATGATGTCAACAGTTATTGTAATTGAAAACCAAGCAATATAGCTCACAATTTAAAATTGTTTCGGTTATTACATTATAAATGTATTTATTCGAATTTGTATCATTATTGTTCCTGCTATTTCTAACGAAATAATAACATTAGTTGTTGGGATGCTGTTTTTCCGATGTATCTTATCTGGTTTTATTATATATATATTTGAAATACTTTAAATATATACTATATATTTCTTTGACTGCACTGTCGTTAATACTTCTATATAACAGTCTGCTCCAGACAGTCACATGCTATGTAAATCATTTCTAAACTGAAAACGAATTGTCTACGTATATAGGTTTTATTGTGAGCAGGCTGCGGACCTGTGCTTTCTTATACTTAACGTTGAATGAGAACTGTCCTTCTAATTTAGTTTCATTTGTTCATAAGTATTCGATTTTTAAAACGCACTTTTTTTAACATATTAATGCTCCTTTTTTAACCTAACTGCACGAGAAATGAAAACCTGCTTGAGCAAAATGGCAAGCTTCATTATTTCCTATTGTTCAAAACGAAACCGCAAATTCATTATCAATATTTCCATCTAAGGATCCAAGTAACACTGTAAAATTGTAATTAAGCATAAGACACTGTTTTTCCAGCATGATTATAGCTTGGATAAATCAGTTGAAAAGATACCAATACGATATTTGAAATTAACAATATAAAATCAACAACATTGATCTGTGTGTAAAAACATTTCAGGAGAAACAGTCCAGGAGTCGCGCTTTGGACTTCACATATTGTTTTACTATCACTCCAATAGGCTGAGCTTCCTGGTCGATTGAATTGTCCTGGAACAACTGTGCTATAAGTATGTCATAAACGGAACTAGGGGGATTACATATTTACAAAATAAACCCACAGTAAAGTGGAACAGTGATCCTTAAAGAAGAGGATTTTTTTATCGTTATGAATAAATATGTTGAAGGATTAGAGGCGTAAAGGGTCATTTCTGCCCTCACAGGGGATAAATGAAGTACGCAAAAAATTAAATATAAGATTCATTCAACAAATGGTTTAGGAGATAGGGCATTACAAAAAGAGACATAAAACCGCATTTTCATAATAAAATGCTTGAATATCGTCTGTTGTGGGCTATTTATTTGAAAATTTGCAATTTTGAAGCAAATTAGCTAACACTTTTCAATTTTTAAAAGCCTCCGCATGAACCAAACAAATAGATATTTGACATGCTTAAATATTGTCATACAAGTGTTCATTTGTAGAATGAAAGTTTTGTTTGTCACATGCGGAGGCTTTCATTTCTGCTTTCCAGTTGTCCAAAAAGAACATATTTTGGTATTTCTATATAGCAACGCAATTTTGTTGATATGGTAGGGCATCTACGCATACGTATTGAAAAAATCTGCACCAAGAAAGAAAGCCCCAATTTACCAATATGATGAGGTTTATAACAGAAATTGTTAAATACATTCAAGTTGAAATTTTTACTTTTCATGGGGACGGAAATGACCCATAAAGCCCCAAGTCCTTTAGAAAATTGTATGCATCATCATGCAAAGACTCTACTATCTTTTTTAAGTTATCCCATTTGAGACCTTGCCCTTCAGTTCCAAGGGAAGCTTCACTCTTCCTATACATAACGATTTATTCCATGGTATTTAAGATCAATGATGCTCATAAAAAGTTGGTTTGAGATCCGTTGGCCCAAGGATGATCACGACAAAATTTTGATAAAAGCTTTTTACCAATATGTAATTAACATGGCTTTCAAGATGTATCTTTCTTTTCCCTATTAAGCCCATCCATTTGCCGCTAGGAGGGTCACATCCTCCATTTATACAATATTAAGTCCACTTGGGCAAAGGATGATCCAGACTAGATTTGGAAAAAGTTCCATATCCATACTGAAAAAAGTAGAATATTTAAATTAAACAGTTTTTCGCCTGTTGTGTTCCGCATCTATTACCAAAGCTGGTCCACGACCTCCTTTCGTTAACCATTGAAAACATTTTGCCAAATGATTCTCAGACCTTATTTAGATAAGAAGATCCCTGTACCGGCACTAAAGGAGTAGCATTTTAAGTACTTTAGTTTTGTGGCCACTCAAGGTGTGGAGGTTGTGATGTGATCATTCCAGTTGCGAGGGAGCATCGTGGCCATTCAAGGTGTGGAGGTGGCGATGTGGCCATCCATTGTGTGTGGCTGCCATTGTGGCCACTCAAGGTTTGGAGATGATGTAATCTTTCCAGTTGCGAGTGTGCATTCTGGCCACTCAAGGTGAAGAGGTGGTGATGTGGCCTCTCAAGGTCTGAGGGTGGCGTTGTTGCCACTCAAGGTATGAGAGTGGAGTTGTGACCACCAGACTCACATATTGAGTGGCCAAACGCAAATAACACACATTGAGTGACCAACCGACATATCCACATATGGCTTCCTAATAGTTATTCCAGCAGCTTGAATGGACGCGATTGGCACTCACCACCTACCTTGAATAACCGCATCGACCATCGCTCGGACACCTTGCGTGGCAGCATTGCCACCTCCTACACCATGAGTGGCGACATTCCCACCCAAAACACCTTGAACAGTCACACTTGCAGCCTTCATCTTTGCTTAGATAATACGAAAATATAAAACCCGAATTGAATACAAAAGAAGTATGTGTCATTCATTACAGATGGCTCAACAGTATAGTGTGAACATAGATGATTGTCCTAATATCTGTTAGAAGAGTATATTTGTGATTTAATTATATGCGTCCCTGCAGGTAGGGCGTAAGAATTGTACCTGCTGCACCCATTGCATGATCGTAAGAGGCGACTAAATTTAGGATCTTTTCTTTTCTCTTCTTTCTAAACAACTTTCTTTTTCCTTATGTCTCCCTTGACAATGCCTCACTTTTGGCCTTTAGTTGAGCAATTTAGGAGTGGGACAACTGATTCGCCCATACACTACACGCATGCATCTTGCACACAGGGAGGCCGTCCTTAAATGACCATAGCTGTTAATAGGACGTTAAACAATGCTAAACCAAACCAAACTAAATAATTATATGCTGAAATGCTTCATGTTTTAAATCCTTATCTGTTCAAAGTTATCAATGAAACCAGGATGACAGTCTGTAACAATGAGATGAAGTAGGGAAAGAGTTTAATCAACGTAACTATCATATTGTGTATTATTTCTAAAGTTTTCTCGGACGACCCATGAGGTCAGTGCAGACTTTGAGCGAGGTGTCACCGCTCTCGTTAATTACCAAATATTTTATTAATTTATCAATTATCTCTAAGCTTTGATCAAGTCAACATGATTTATTTTACTTAGGCAAATATGTAAATAGATTTAAAAACAACAACAGGTGCAACTGAAGTAAACATTAATTTATCCTGTCATGACTTAAGGTTAGAATGATAACGTAACAACAAAACATCGGATATTTGTTTGTGATCTATTAATGTGTCAATGAACGTAATTAACTTGTCAATTGCATGACACGTGATTATAATATCAAATTGATTTTCTGTTTTAAATCTAGTAACAATTTGTATTTATTTAAGATAGATATTTTATTTCATTCTCACCTTTCAAACATAAATGAAATTTACACAAGTACATAGAACACAAGAAAAATAATTAACATATAATATTTCAAATAATTTCGATGGCCTGTTTAACATATAAAGTACAAAATTGTTCATTATTATATATTTTAATATATTACTTTTAATTAACAAATATTAGCCTACATGCTAAGTAATTATTATATATTACAGAACATACTTTGTAATTATCACGCATTGAAATACTTTCTTGGTTTTTATTATATACATGATATAATTAGAGATTATTATTTACAATACATACTCGGTAATTATCATATTGACAGTAAATTCTTGGTGATTATCATAGTTATACAGTACGAACTTGGTAATTATCATAATTATTTTTTTCAGTACACACCTTATAATATCATATTTCTTAGTACATGCCTGATAATCATCATATTTCTTAGTACATGCCTTATAATATCATATTTCTCAGTACATGCCTGATAATCATCATATTTCTTAGTACATGCTTGATAATCATCATATTTCTCAGTAAATGCCTGATAATCATCATATTTCTCAGTACATGCCTGATAATCATCATATTTCTCAGTACATGCCTGATAATCATCATATTCTTCAGTGAACACTTGATAATCATCATATTTATAATAATATTTAATATTTTTCAGTACATATTTGGTAATTATCATATTTTGTCAGTACATGATTGGTATCTATCATATTAATCAGTATATATTTACTAAACATCATATAGTAAACTTTCTCACATGTTTAAAGTTTGTACATGTGATCTTTAAAGTATAGCTTGTCTCTATAGCTTGATCGTAAGATATAATATGTGCTAGTATGTTTTGACAATATTTCTCTTATGGTAATATAACTGGACTACCAAACCACACACACACACACACACACACACACACCATGACAAACACAATTTACAGATATAAAAAATCATAAACATCTGGATAGAAATAGAGTATAGATTTACATAACTCATCTTGGATATCCTGATATTGTCGATAAATTAATAAGCATGCGTCTCGTCCTTCACCGATTGGCGGTAACACAATATTACACTTTCTGTCTTCAACATTTATCATCTCATATTCTCCTATATCAAACCGTAACGGGCTATCTCAGAACAAAAGCTTTGCTTTATGTGAGATGATATTAAAATGAAGTAAGAATAACTTTCGGTTTCATACCCCAGCTTAAACATTTTACATGTCCTCTATTTATTACGCCTTTCGCTTCTAACAGAAGTATCTCAATCAATATTCCTCCACCATCATAAAGGTGCTTGTACACGAGGTGTTCACTTAAAGCTTTACAAATCTGAATCCTGCTTTAGCATATATTTTAAATCTGATCTTACGAAAATTCGTTCGAAACTTAAATATTGTCAGTTGTTCACGAGACACCTTGACAATAAAATGGAATGTGTTGTTAAATTACACTACGTAGAAAGTTTAAATGACTTCTCTTGAGAAGTCATCG
The DNA here is from genome assembly GCA_032359455.1 of Chlamys rubida. Classification (NCBI taxonomy): domain Eukaryota; kingdom Metazoa; phylum Mollusca; class Bivalvia; order Pectinida; family Pectinidae; genus Chlamys; species Chlamys rubida. The sequence goes on from JAUMHH010087873.1 coordinate 10,804, forward strand.
AGTATTCATGTAAAGCCACCAATATTTATGTTTACACTAGAAATAACGTTAAAAATTAAGGAGATATAAAGTAAAAGGAAATTAGATTTCCAATATTCATTCCTCTGTGGTACTCCTCCCGTACCGAAATCTCGTATCCCCTTATCTAAATACAATGATATGCTTATGAATTTGTCTTTGTTCCTTTCAGTAGAAATGTCAATTAAATGTATGTTGCCCATAAAATCATAGGAATTACATGTTACATGTACTGGCCTTATATGTAGGATATATGGAAATCTATTTCCTTTCTATGTTGATTTACAGCAGTGATATTGCACATCTTTTTCACTTACCAACAAACTAGTATCTAACGTAACGTTGTTTTTTTCTTGAAAACAGTTATGAAAATGACCTTGTACATCGAAATAGAGATAAAATGCATTTCGTGCGAATTGTTCATGATCAGATACATGTCAAGATATTTTCTCTTTTATTTCGTGGAATGTTTTTGGTATATCAATCAGGGTAAAACATTACATATCACGTAATATAATGCCCAGCTATTTTCTCTTTGTATAAGAAATCCATTTGCTCTTAGAACAACATGTTGTTATATCATCCATTTAAAACGCATTGTGTACTCATTTTTTTCAAAACTTTATCCTATGACAGAATTGTTGTTGATTTCTAAATTTAGTACAATAACATGAGTAAATACATCAGAGGGAATATTAAGATTGCTGTATGATTTTTACTTCTGATGAAGCTTTCCCTTCGTACGTTTGTGGTATGATCACAATGCCATGTAAATGCATGACAACCCATATCAATATATGTCAAACAATGATATTTGACCTTTATTAATTTAATTAGCGCTACGATTACACCGAGTTTTATTTACTTTGAAATTATTTAAATACCTTAGAAAATTAAAAGTTTTGTGGCCACAGAATTAAATATTAAGATAAATCTTTCAAATACTATACCCGGCTATACACCAATTATTTAGCGCTCAGATTATGTTAAATATAAAATATGTATTAAATTATGTAATAATATGTAAATAATCAGATAATCGAACATTGCATTCACGTCATTATATAAGATAAGTTAGCAATTAGATATGAACTAACTTTGACTTTGCTTGTATCCAATGAAAACCACATAGACGTTTTTGTGGCAAAAAATAAAGTCAATATTTCCTTAGCCAGTTCCTGTCCTTAATCCTTATCCAATGAAAATCAGATAGGCATGTTTGTGGTGAAGAATAAATTCCATATTTCCGTGGCAAGTTCTTCTCCTAAATCCTGGTTGGGACTCAGCAGGTCCAGAGTCTTATTTATCTGTTGCGTTTTGGTGAAACCTCCAACGTTGTATGTTACCATAAAGGACGGTACTGTGACAACCCCTTTCCTAATTATGCGTGTCACGTCCGCTCTATTGTACGTCACCTAGCGGTTAAATAGAAGTGATTATTTGTTACGTATGTTCTCATATATCGACGTCATCTCACATTTTCATGGAAATATACTTTTGTTATGCATGTTTACAAATATGGCACCTAGCATTTACACATTTGCCACGTATTTTTTTCAGGCACTAGATCTAGCGGTTACATAGAAATGCTGAACGCATTTGAATAATTCTTAGAAAACATTATGAATTGTAATGATTGATAGTGATATATAAACAATAATGTAAGTTATTCTTTTGTTTGTGGAACATGTATTATCAAATTTTTACTATATACACAAACAATGTAAGTCTTAAACGTTTCAAGACCGACTGGTCAATTTGTTATTGGCTTGACAACGGGACCAGTCGGTCATTATACATTATTTGTATATAAAGTAAAACTTTGACATTATATATTCCCAAATGATAATTCTTATTTGGGTATTATTTCAGATGTATATATTGACTATATACGTCTAATAAAACTAGGAGCTGACAACCATGAAATTTGAATATAGTATATCCTGTACCACACAAAGAAATCCACGCATGGCTGGTTAGCTTATAGCCAATAGAAGTGGGGTTTTGAAACGTATCTTAATTAATGAGATTACTCACTTTTTATATCCGTTCAAACGCATTACAAAATTAATGCTTAAAGGAACCGAAAACTTACTTCGTGAATTATAATTGTTTTGGTACATATGTTTAAATCTAATGAAAGGCACAAAGCTTCTTTTCCCATTAATAAAGGGAACACATGGGCTGATCTGTATTATGAAATGTATCTATGAAATATTTCATAAAACGACTTTTAATATATAAATGATTTATTATTTGACTAACTTTGGTTATGAACCTCTGACGGTAAGTCTTCTTATATTATAATTAATAATCTGAGAATTTTTTTACCAATATATAAGTATGAATTTTGATAAATTAATATAAATTCCTGATTATGCTTCACTTACATCTGTTATGATGGGCTTTCTATTTAGAAAGATCTGATTGCCTAGTTTTACCATCTTTTTAAACTGTTTGGCCGGATCAACTCCACACACTGAAATATAGATGAATATAAAAGGAGTCTGTAGAATATGTAACGTTTTTGGAAACGTTTAGCATGCATTCGAAGGAAAGAAATCACAGCGCTCGGATTTGTTTCTCTAACGAGGAAAAAACACAATTTGTTCGGAAATATTCTGATTTCGAATTGCTTGTCTATTTACTGTAAAGCAAAGGGTTATTTACGAATGAAATATGTGAAATATAAATCACCTTTCTTACAAAACACGTATCCGCTACAGGGAATCGATCCGTGGATATCTTGTTTAAATGAAGGGAACGTATCCATTGTGCTACCGGCGAAAAATATATTTTCGATATTTTTCCTGCAGCATTATGAACTTGGCAAGTATTTCATTATGTTATGACTCCTTAAAATGCCTTCAACTTATAATGTTCGTTGTATTTAACATAGAACAGAAAAAGTACTTTCAAATGCCTATTTACAATAGAAAAGTGGTGAAGTATCCACATAAACGAAAGTGATTAATCGCTCGCTGAGGAAAGGCAGATTTGAACTCGACAGCATTGTTATGGCGTGGTAATGTAATATGTGGCCAATGTGGTGAATAATTAAGATCTATAACACACTTTTTCTTGGAAATGAAATGTTTTGTTGAATCATTTGAATAATGACTAAAACTAACATACTAATTACTTATAACACAATGATCGTAAAACATTTTAAAAAACGATGATGTATTACCTTTTTGCTTAATAAGAATACATAATGAGACTAAATACAACACACTAAAATGAAAATAAAATATGATATACGATGTTTATTACAAGAAAATAGGGATGACATTTCTCATCCTTCAATGACCTATATTAAAAAGCACTGGTAAGGACATTTATCTTGCAGTTGAACTTACTTATATTGAAGTCAATGGTCTCATTCTTTGTGGTTACTGTGTAACTAGATTGACATTGACAACAAGCGGTTAGTAGCTTTCCCATTTAGCATTGTTAACTTTCCGTACCAATACAAGATTGATTTACTTTTAACTGTTCATAATAAAATTAGTCTTAAAAGTAATTGAAAAATACTGAAAGGATGCTTCTAACACTGGGGGATTAACATAATATTAGATAAACTCCTAACAAGCTTTGAGCTGATATGCAAGTAAGCTTTCTGTAAAACCCACCAGCATGTTTGAGCTCCGTGACAGTCATGTTGTTGATTTCGTCACATGATATACACTGGGAAATCTGTCGTCTTCGTCTGCCGCCAAACAAACCTACAAACACATAAAAGGTCATAGCTCTACGTAGTGAATTGTAAACGGTGCATCCTTGCATATCATATATCTTGCTTGTGTGTACAGGTTTTATATTAACTTACACAACATTGACGGGTCCGGGGATCTACACCAGGTCAATTTCAAACATCAAATCAACACGATTTTAAACGATTAGTCAAGATATACTTTTCCGACTAGACAAAAGGAACAATACACAAAACATTAAATAGCTAATCAATTGCATTTTCTAATAATAAATGATCATAAATGAAAGTAATCAGCAAAATCCATCTTGAAAGGAAATTAAAGATCTTCTGAGTAATACTTATATACATGTTTATAAGAAAAGAACTAATTTAGCGAAGATGACAATATCATATGTCATTTTTTTTCGGGTCAATCCCTAAACATTTGTCAACACGTAAACAATAACAATAGCACAATTATACAGGACAAATACAATAACCACCCAAATATGGTAAATATTCGGCAACAACATTAGGAGTGTACTCGTAGTAGAGTGTAAATATATCCCTTCGGCCGGGTACATGCCAAAACTGTTTATTTTGAAAAATAATAATTGTTGATAATATAAGAAAATATAAAAAACATGTCTATTTCCATTTTTTCATACAATTGCAAAATACAATTTGCATTTCGCTGTGAAGTAGCAAGGAGTACAATCCCATGTTTTCGTTTCGTCCTTTTGTCCGTTGTGCCGTCTGTCTGTTTATGTACCTAGTCAGTAATAAAGGACATCACGCTAGAAGGTTTATTCGTGGTCGTACTGTCACTAGACATGACACAAGTGTCGAGTGCCTTGGTATCTTGAAAAAAAATGCGTTTCACAGCGCTCATTATAATAGGTTAAGGTTACCGTTACTACATATACTAGTAACTATTTTGGGATCATTCGAAAATGTATAAATATGATTTGATTATTGAGTGTGCAAATCCAAAACAATGAAACAATAAAAAAAATCGTTTAGTCAGTGCTCCAGATGGCTTCCTTAGATGTTTTGATCGAGTTCATGTTTTCTTTCACAAAGTCACTTTTATGTTGAATAGAAATGTTCCAGATAATAATACACCATAATGCAGTCAATGTCAAACTTCGACAGCATTTAGGTGAATACTAACAATATCACCATCATAATTTGTTTTTGCCAAACATGATATTTATGCGCACCGCATGTATGCTAAATAACATTACTATAGATATTAATTATGGATTACCTTTTTTCACCACTGGTTCTTTTACTTACCAATGTGTATGAGCCATAGGAAGCGTTTTCCTTATAACGAGTATACTGAGTGAAAATATTTGTAATGGCAAAATAGGGATTTTGTAGGCTTTTTTCGCTTCCCCATTTGTCGTTAGAAGTTTGTTTGTTGACAGGAGGAGTGCTATCTTAAATATTTGCCAAATTAAATTGCCCAAAATTGCGCTTTTACCTTCTATTTGCTTACATGCCAAAAATAACGATACTTCCAACGACCAGACTATCTTTTCCGTGCACTTTAATTTCATTGCGATATTTTTGTCCTGCCGAAGTATATCGACATCTTGCGGTATAAGTATGGAAGATAAAGAAGCAAATTAAGATTTTAAAGCAGAAAGTGATAACAATATGGAATATAAACGACTCATTATCATTTATAATAGGCTAGAAAAAAGCAAGGAGATTACCTGGAATCGTCTTCGTGAAAAATGTCTCCAAATGGCCTCCAACACTTCTACCAGCCTTAGGGATAGTCTCAGTGAAAAATGTTTCAAGATAACTTCCGACACTCTTAGGTAAATGAAAAGTCTTCGTATCAAGGAAAGATTTAAGATTGCCGCCGATTAACTTTGCAGTATCTGGGACTGACTTGGAAACGAACGTATCAAGGTGACTTCCAAATCCTTTTGAAGCCTCAGGGAGTGTTTTAGTAACTATTTTTTCAAGAGGTTCTCCAACACGGACCTTTGGAAGTATACTGCTGAAGAAGGTTTCCACATTTTCCCCAATCGCCTTTCCTAACTTTGGAAGTGTCTCTTTGAACAACGGTTCAATGTTACTATCTAATTCACTGACAACCTTTGGAACGAATTCACTAACAATCTTTGGAACGGTTTTCCCAACCAGTTTTGTAAGCGGCGACTGCACTACATTTGTAAGAGAAATACCAGTATCCAGCAGGCTTTGAGAACCTATCTCTGTAAGCAATTGGTCAATTTCGTTACTAGTTGTTATGTTAACATCACTGGTATTTGTATGTTCAGTAACAGTGTTAATTAGTTGTGTAGTATCATTGATATTTTTTCGGTTAAAACCACTGGTATTTAGAATTACTAGACCACTGTTCTTTGCTGTATTTTCAATAAGATTAACAACAGTTGATATCTTGATTAAACTGCTGCTTTCTATCTTGACTATGTTGTCTTCTACCAGTTCATTTCCACTCATGGCTAGTTCCCGACTACCAGGAGAAATCGGTACATTGTTCTTATCGTTGGTTGGTCTATCTGAAAGGTTATTACCGCTAATAGGTAATATAATATTAATATTGTGAACTGGTCTGTTATTACTACTCATGATTGGTCTGTTAATAATTCTTTGAAGCGTGTTATCACTCTTTTTTGGAATGTTATGAGCACTGATTGTTTTAACGCTATTACTAGGGATTTTTGACATTTTAATAACATTGACTGTTGGTATGTTATTATCACTGATTGCCGGTATGTTATTATCACTGTAGGTCGGTATGTTATTACCACTGATGGTGTGTATGTTATTGCCACTGATGGTCGGTATGTTATTATCACTGATTGTTGGTATGTTATTACCACTTATGGTGTGTATGTTATTATTACTGATGGTCGGTATGCTATTACCACTGATGATCGGTATGTTATCACCACTGATGGTTGGAATGTTTTTACCACTGATTGTTGGTATATTATCACCACTGACGGTTTGTATATTATTTTCACTACCTGTTGGCTTTTTATCACCGCTTATGGGTGGTATTTGTTTACCACTGACGGTTGGTATGTTATTTGCACTGATAGTTGGTATGCCATTACCACTGATGGTTGATATGTCGATGCCACTGACGGTTGGTATGCTATCCCCTCCGATGGTTTGTATGGTATCACCACTGATAGTTGGTATATTATCACCACTGATAGTTGTTATATCATAACCACTGATGCTTGATATTTTATCACCACTGGTTGTTGGTATGTCATTACCACTGATGGTTGGTATGTTATCTCCACTGATGGTTAGTATGTTATCACCACTGGTTGTTGGTATGTTATCACCACTGGTTGTTGGTATGTCATTACCACTGATGGTTGGTATGTTATCACCACTGGTTATTGGTATGTTATCACCACTGGTTGTTGGTATGTTATCTCCACTGATGGTTGGTATGTTATCACCACTGGTTGTTGGTATGTTATCTCCACTGATGGTTGGTTTGTTATCACCAATGTTAGTTAGTATGTTATCACCACTGATGGTTGGTATGTTATCACCACTGGTTGTTGGTATGTTATCACCACTGGTTGTTGGTATGTTATCACCACTGGTTGTTGGTTTGTTATCACCACTGATGGTTGGTATGTTGTCACCAATGGTAGTTGGTATGTTATCACCACTGGTTGTTGGTATGTTATCACCACTGATGGTTGGTATGTTATCACCACTGGTTATTGGTATGTTATCACCACTGGTTGTTGGTATGTTATCACCACTGGTTGTTGGTATTTTATCATCCCTGAAGGTTTGTTTGTTATCACCACTAATGGTCGGTATGTTATGACCACTGATGGTTGGTATGTTGTCACCAATGATTGGTGTTATATTATCAATACTGACCGTTGATATTCTATTGCTACTGACGGTTGGTATGTTATCACCACCAACGGTTATTTTATCACGACTGATTGTTGGTATGTTATTGCCTCTTTTTGTTGATATGTGATCACCATTAATTGGTTGTATGTTATCCTTACTGATTGTAAGTATGTTATCACCACTGGTTGTTGATATTTTATCACCACTGATGGTTAATATGTTATCACTACTGATGGTTGGTATATTATCACCACTGGTGGTAGTTAGTTTATCACCCCTGAAGGTCGGTAGGCTATTACCACTAATTGATGGTAAGTTATTACCAATGATGGTTCGTATGTTATCACCAACGATGGTTGGTATATTTTCACCATTTCTATTTGGAATGTCATTTCCTCTGATGGCCAGCCTGTTATTTACACTGATGGTTGGTTGGTTATCATTAATGAGTGTTGGTATGATATCACCAGTGTTGGTTATCATGTTACTATCACGGATTGTTGTTAATGTGTTACCACTGATGATTGGTGTGACATTACTGTGTTTGGTTGGTATCTTCATGCTACTGTCAGCTGGTGTGGTTGATTTACCTGTAGATGGTAACGTACTACCGTGTTTGGTAGGTATCTTAATGCTAATGTCGGCTGGTGTACTTGATTTATCTATGGTTAGTAACGTACCACTGTGTTTGGTAGGTATCTTAAGGCTACTGTCGGCTGGTGTGGTTGATTTATCTATGGTTGGTAACGTACTATTGTGTTTGGTAGGTATCTTTATGTTACTGTCGGCTGGTGTACTTGATTTACCTATGGTTAGTAACGTATCACCGTGTTTGGTAGGTATCTTAATGCTACTGTCGGCTGGTGTGGTTGTATTACTTATGATTTGTAACGAACTAACTTGTTTGGTCGGCATTGTTTTCCTACGGCTAGTTAAGGTTTTTATATCATGTGTGGTTGGTATGTTATTACCAATTCTAGTGTTTTCATTTATATCACTGGTGGTTAGGTTTACAATATCACTGATGGTTGTCATGGTATTACTACTTGTTGTTGATGTTTCAATTTCACGGATGGTTGGTAGGCTATTAATACTGGGGATTAGTGATGCTATTTTACTGGTGGTTGGTATGCCATTATCAGTGGTTGTTAGTGTTACAGTTTCAATGATGATTGGTAAGATATCACTACTGGTAGTTGGTGTTCCGATATCACTGACGGTTGGTAAACTATCACTAGTGGTAGATGGTATGCTATTACTACTGGTGGTTGGTATTACAGTATCACTGACGGTTGGTAAGCTATCACTACTACTACTTTTGAGCGTTATGTTTTTGTTGCTGCTCGTTTCCGTTGCACTGCTGGGTGGTATTTCGCTACCAATGGTTGGTTCGGTAATACCGCTTACTGTTGATAGGATATCGCCATTGTTGTTTGGAAAGGTATTAGCAAAGGTAGATATGCTTACATCGCTGGTTTTTAGTGTCTTGGTGACATTGTCAATCTGTAGTGATGTATCACTGTACCTGTAAAATAATACAAAATAGCATAAGGGGGCTGAATGGATAAACAGATCACCCGTCCCTCCGACTGTCTGCAGTATGAGAGTGTTATTTGGACGAAATGTCAACTGACTTTACTGACTCGGCACATTGTGGCTTAATGAGTTAGTTCCAGCAGTCAAGACATTGGGCATGCGACTCTTTGCTTGACAAAGGGGACAGGCGTATTTCAAAGGTCGCAAAATGTTTTAACGACTGTGTTAAAAAAATTATCATAAAAAAGAACGTTATGCATTAACTTTTGACCATGAAGGTCTCTAGATCGTTATGTGTTATTTTATGCATTTTGATTTGATAAAAATTAACATGAAATAAACATTACTATTTCATTTAATAGTTTCATTAATCTTACCTCGATATACAGGTGTGACAGGTAGCTTTTGTCTCGTTTACTTTGGTTTCACATTCCAATTCTTGTTGTTTTACAAGATCCTTATACGTGTAGAATTCTCGTAAGATCCTATCACGGTAAATTTGTGCCACTATCTGATTGAGCTCTTTAGCTTCTGTAAATATCAAAGTTTGTATTTTCAAATACCAAAACATCTTTCTGTTTGTATATGTTATTGATTGTCTGCAAATAGTTACTGTTAACGTGTATGTTTTTGCGGTATATTAATTGTAGCGCTTTTCGTGATGAGACATTGCGCTATTTTATGAATGTGCCTTTTCTATGTAGGTTTTTTTATATCACGAGTGTGTCATTAGTGCATTCCTTCAGAATAAAGAAGGTGTCAATCTTGGCATTTATCTGTAATGAGTACTGTTGACATATAAAAGGTTATTTCTTATCTAAATATGAGCATTGTTTATCTGTTAATGAGTACTGTTGATATATAAAAGATTATTTCTGACCTGAATTTGAGTATTGTTGATCTGCAAATTGGAAATGTTGATCTATAAAAGATTATTTCTGATCTCTATATGAACATTGTTGATCTGTTAATGAGGACTGTTGATCTATAAAAGATTACTTTTGATCTACATATGAGTATTGTTAATCTGTAAATGAGTAATATTGCAAAAAATCAGATGTTCCATTTAAACAATTTTGTATTGCTACCCCGTGCCTTTCTGAGATCTAAGGAATATATGAGGAGAGATAAAAAAACACCTTTTTTCTAATCCATACTTCTGATTGAAGAACTATTTGTGAAAATGATATTAGACATATAAATAACTATTAAATAATCTTTTATTTTTAAGCCGAACTGGAAATGTTTGTTTATTATCTATATTTACAAGGATCTGTGAATGAGTATTGGCATCCACTGTTTATTACCACTTTGTGGTATTTAATACCTTCAACTGCGTGTATATAATGCCGGAAGCAACACAGTTTACCCCTTGACGCAGCTTCCTCTTACGACAGTATAATTGCATACACAATGGTGGCACTGAGCACTAGTCCCAATCAACTGACATAACCAGGGTTTGGACAAAAATGATAGTTACTTATCAAGACTTGAAGAGGAAAATGTGCTAGACATTCCCAAACTAATTTCTCAGATTTCAGCGATAGCTTACAATTACAGTTCGTCAACTAAATCGGGTCACATAATCCATAAAATATCACCAGACAGATGATGGGCAGTGCGAACTCATGGTTTAAAAAAAACCTGGTTTGTTACGTGTATGTTTTTGCCCCTTCCATTTTTACCCCAAATATTTCAAAATGGCAATGGGCACCAATGCATAATGAAGATCTAATTTTAAGGCATCTTAATACGTACAGAAACATTAAATAATATTAAGAGTAATGCCGATGGCCCTACAAGGACAATTAAGAGCACAGAGCTCACAGCTTTATACTCCACGCACCATTAATTCAAGGTTTTGTCTCAAAGTAGCTTAATGTAATTGTAACTACATACACCATGTATTGTAAGTATTTCTTTTGCATTGTTGATACACGCACCATTGATTTATTTAGAATGAGACATGTACTGAAACATTTACCTAATTATCTTGATAGCCCGTAATTGAAACTGATAATTTGTGAAGAGGTTACAATTGATATGGTTGTACAAATATAAAAAAAACCGTTCTCATGTTGGTTTTATGAGGGAAGTGTTGCATACAGATCAATTCCGTCTTTGCGTATTGCAGAGTTAGCTTCTCTTGTGAACAGGTATTGATTGTTCCGTCATTTGTTTGTGAG
>JAUMHH010087984.1:0-22116 GCA_032359455.1 Chlamys rubida
AATATATAAAATATCAGATTTAGATGGTGCAAGCATCTTTAAATATTACTTATTCCAGATAGAGTAAGCATCTTTAAATATCACTGATTTCAGATGGTGTAAGCTTCTTTAAATTTCTCTTGTTTCAAAAAGTGTAGGCATCTTTACAATGTAAAATGTAAATTATTTTAGATATTATTGGCATATAGAAATTTTACTGGTTTTGGATGGTCACAGGGTATCTTAATGTAAAATTTGTGAATTGTTTTGGATGGTGTATGCATCCTTAAAACATAAGTTGTACGATCGTATTAAGCCCGTTACGAGGGCATGTGCACCTCTGATGTAACCCTCTAATTGATGCAGTTCGTTAGGAGATCAGTTAGCAAATTACCTAATTGGGAAAAGACTGGTTTGGAAGTTTCTCATAGTGATATAGGTTCGGCTTTTTGTAAAACAGAACTGAAATTTCACATGCTACCAGAATACACTCCGTGAAATGCCAAGAGTTTCGTATTACAAAATTTAGGTCTGTGAATGAGGCGTTCTTCACCTATGGTGTGAAGGATGGTACTGAATTCATTCCAATTATTATGTTTAATTTAATATCGAAAGATTTAATTGACAAAGTACCTATAGCCCTACAGACTGTTACTCTCGTTTACTTTTACATGTTTCATAGTTCAAGTGCAGTCACCAAACTTCAAATTCCAGCAAACGTTACATGCATGTGTGTGGTTTTATGTTTCCTAGTCTGTTTCTGTGAAAGTTATATCACAGCAAAATGCTTCAAAGCTATAAAACTGTACTGCTGTTGTGTCTGGCTTTAATTTCCTGTAACTGGTGTCAAATTGAATGAAATAGTTTTAACATTCTGTAGCCATGTCACTTCAAATGAAATTGTTTGAAGTTGTAATTTACCAAGGAGTAACCTTGGAATGGTATTGTGTGCTATAGATATAATGGCACCTATGAGGGACGGTCCGACGCAAGATTTGTTATCCAACATCCCCTCCGCAGGGACACATTACGATGTTGTGGTATATTCACAGGATTAAATCGAGGAAATTATACCAGACTTCCAGACAATATAAAAAAGAAATATTGATATACATGTAGGCTTCTTTTAAATAGCTGTTTATTGATATCTGTTTACTATCTTTAGCCAATTTCAGAATCTGATATTAAGAATTGTGTGTGATCAAGTGCATCAGTCTCCGGGGAAATGTCCGCCAACGTTCTTGGCCTTGACCGTCAGTCTCTAATTTTCTTCAAACATTGGGACAGACGCATGATTTCTTTACATATCTGATGACAATTAAGCTCTTTGAAGGCAATTCAGTCAACTTTCAGATCAATTTGTTTTTAATTATTTGACTTCAAACGTGAAAAGCCTGATTTAAAAACATGTTCGTGAAGACATATCAATGTAAGCTAGAAATAACTTTGAAGCTGTTGAAATGTTTGCACAGAGCAACGATGGATTGGCTGGCGATAATGTCATCACAGATAATTGCTTTGCTAAACTGAATAATGTTTATTCCGCCATAAAGATAAGGTCAAATCAAATAAGGTCAAAATCTTTCATACTCTAGAAACTTCCAATCTAGTAAATGTTGTCTCTTTGGGGAAAGGCGTAGTAGAGTGAATTTCCGACTCCAAATTGATATCACTGGCAAGACGCACGGAAGGAGCAATGATTGGTTTTCAAAGTGTTGACCCCAAAGGACCGCACACAACCATTAGCTACAGCATAGACGTGGCCTTTCTGATATCTTAAGAAAATTTTAAAATGTTTTTTTTTAACAAGCTGATGCAGCCGGCAGCATGTTTAAATTTGAAAGCAAAGGGTATTTTTTAACAAGCTGATTGTAGTACTGTATATATACTTGGTTGAAAATCAGAAGTAGAGATGAAATTTTTTTATTTTTGAAATGACAAATTATTTTGCAAAAATTCATGAGAATTAGGATTCGAAAACAAGCGAACTCCTTACAGAAATCGGTCTACTGGAAATGAAGAATTTCATTATGATTTTATGAGCATGTTCCAATTTGAAAATGAGAAGTAATATTTTTTACGACTTAAAGGATACATTGTATTGTAATTTGAAAACAGGAGATGTTTTTATCATATGGTTGCTACTGTACACTATAATTTGAAAATGAGAGGCATTTTTTAGCCTGCAGTTGTAGGTAGCCTACTAGACTTTATTACGGATGGGTGCACGAAATGTCCTGGGAATGTGTCGCCTCTCCTGATCCATTACAGCTATCGACAGATCTCTTGGTGTTCTGTTGCAACGTCCCTCTCTCCCAGACCGTTAATCGCCCCAACACATCAAATACCACACGCTTTCCAATGTTGTTTTCTTTGGGATAAATTTTTGCTGGTTAAATTACACGTTCATTCATTCCCCGCAGCACAAGGTCTTCCCACCAGCATTTGATACACGTAGCCCATACAGACCCACTGTAGAAATGGAACGTAATGGTTTCAAGAACTTACACTGGAGTTTTTAAAACATTATGCAAATGTCATTTAGATATTTTAAGCCATTTCTAACACTGGGTTAAATAGGTGCTGTTATGTAACTTAAAATCATTATACAATCTTGTGTCATTTTTAAAAAATTAGCATATCTGTGAAGGTAAAGGGTTTTAACAGGGTTTTTTTCCCAATAAACTTTCATTTTATAAAAGAATGGATATTTTATTCAATTATTCAATTTGAAAGTTTGTTTAAAGCACTGATACCATTGTAGGCTTGAATATCATTTGTGAATCTTACTAATGGTCATGATATTAAAAAATCATTGTACTATCAAATACTGAAAAGACTATTTAACTGCTATTTTATTTAAAATTGTGATGGTCATTTTCACTATGGGCATAACTTTCTTATAAAAAAAAGTCAACATGCTCTTCGATAGAGAAAACAGAAAATTGAGAAGGAATTTTTTGGGGAAAAAAAGATAGAAGTAAAATAAGGGAGATAACTCTGTTGAAATATTTAATTTTGTTTTATTTGAGGTGTCTGACAATGAGGGAAAGGAAGATAAACAGACTGGAAAATGAAATTTAAACAGTTAAAAAAAGAAAAGTTTGTCTAAGGGTGATAAATTATTTTCTTGTTGGAAGCTCAATTTTCCCCTTCATTTAAATATATGCTACTGAAAAAGCAGAGTAAAGCAAGGATATCAGATTGGGAAATGTTCTGTATAAAAGTATGATAATTCTTATATATTTCTGACTTTTGTATATCATATAGGCAGATTATTTTCACAGCCGTTTTAATGTCAGGGAAACGTGGACGTAATCTAACTCCAGTTTAACTGCTGTTTTGACAACCATTCAAGAATAAACGTCCTGTAAGATTAGAATTTCCTTTTCTAATCTTTCGGGGATTTCATTTGAAATTTTAAAGTAATATTGATAAATCTTAGATAAGTAGGCTTCAACAAAATCTTGTTTTCATGTCAATGTTTGCAGATAAATCTGTTTTTAGTCTCGTAACTTTTTTTTGTAAATCTGCAGTGCTAGTCGCGCTATAGCTGCATGCATGAATGCCAGGATTCAAAAAGCTAGGTGGATATATTTATGTATCCAACTGATTTATTCTACCGAATACCTAATTTTGTTTAAGTTTTAGTTTGTTTCCTATCTTATATTGTCACAATTTTTCTTCTATTAAGTACAATTTTAAAATAAATACCTGATAATCATTTGCTATATAATATTTGGCAAAATAACAATAAAATTTTCATTTCCGAGCTGAGATTAGTGCATTTTGGATCAACCATTATATACCAGAGGTTCAATCTGCATATATCTTCTTTTTTTGTAAAAATTTAAATATATTGGTGATAGCATGATGGATGAAGATTTCATTTAGGGACATCCAACTGACAACACTACCGTCTTGGGACAACTAGTGTAAGAAGTTGAGCTGCTCCCTAAATCCCCTCTCCCTACCGTAACACACATTTTTCGCTGGTGAGTTATCAAATGTATATGTAAAACTGCAAGCCTCACCATGGCCCCGTGATGAATTCAATTTTAAATGGCCATAAATTGTTGAAGTCGTGGCTAGACCCACACATGAGCTTTTATCAATGCTCCAATCTTTGTGCCACAAACTCAGACATACTTGACTCATGAACGATGGAACAATTCTGCTCACTCACGTGGAAACCGACAGACGCTGATGGTCGATGGCCCGTAAACAGACGACGGGATATTAGCATAAGTTGGTGTACTTGTCCTCATGAGGTCACAGACTTGTCACCTTTAGGCTTGTGAACATCGACAGAGGCGGCCAGGCACGGGGGCGGGCGACAGCCGCCCGGGGCACAATCGCCTGTAGAAGGACGTCACGCATGGCCAAATGCCTGGTCAAAGTGGGCCTCAACAGGTGTGAACTCTGTCTGGTCAAACGTAGAAAGTGTCTGGACAGAGGCACCTATGTATTAGTTATTTACACCATTTAGTAAATAGTGAAGGGTTGAAAGGGTACAGTGTCGACTGGGGCGTAGAGTAAGGCTAAACTTTTGTAACGTAGGGGATGGTGTTCAGGGGATAGGGTGTAGGGGTTAATGAACACAGGGTAGGGTTCAAATGTTAGGCAATGAGGTTTAGGGGTTAAAGAACACAGGAAAGGGTTAAAAAGTCAAAAAGTTAAGCTATGAGGTTTAAGAGTCCAAGAACACAGGGTAGGGTTCAGAAGTTAGGGGTTGGGGTTAAATAACAGAGATTAGGGTTCAAGGGTGAAGGGAAGGGTTTTAGGGGTTAAGAAACACAACTAACAATTCAGGGGTGGGGTTAGGGGTGAAAGAACACATGTCAGGGTTAAGGAGTTTGGGATGAAGATTAGGAGTCTTAAGAACACAGGTTTAAGGTCACAGTTCAGGGGTTAGGGGGCAGTGTTTAGGTAATGGGGGTTTCTGGGTAGTGTTTCCAGATGAGAAAATTAGGAGATGGAGTAAGGAATGAGGGTTAGGATATGTGGGTAATAGTTCTGTAACTCATATAGTGGTAGACACATATGTAAACTGTTCACGTGAAGGGTCAGACACACAGAACTATGGTAGTAAGGTTCTACATATGTCTACTCTTACTAGTCTGTTTTGACTAAACTATTACCAGTTCATATACTCTCCCGAGGGTTTTGAAAAATTGTCATTCTCCATTTATCTAACAAATCTTTGTCATTTTAACCCATTCACCCCTAAAGTCACAATTGAACCTTACCAAATCAAAGACTGGACAAGTCCAGTTTTAATGTGTAGGGGTGATTCTGTGTTAAGGCCAAATACTTGCATGCAGTCCAATACTTTACAGAAATACTGAAAAAAATGATCTCATGATCATAGCAAACTGTGACTTTTTTTAGCAAGCTTATGTCCCCTGGGGTTCAGTATATACATGATTTTCTGTTTTTGCTACAAATAGTCATATTTGTTAAAATATTGGATGCAAATACTCTTTTTGTCAGGTTTGAAAAACAAAACCTTATGAAAGCCTGGTTAGCTTGACGTCATTGTTCTGTAATTGTATGATCATATATAATGTACATGTCAAGCTGACAAGGCTCCGATAGTTTTCCAACTGCTTACAATCAAACATCTAGCAGAACTAAGTGAAGTCCCACAGATCATTAAACGTCATTTGTGGAACTGTTTTTGTGTGCAGTATGTCGTTTCATCGCCTACATCACAATAACTGTTACGTCGTTGCGGTTGTTATTGATAACCGAAATAATTGAGGGGGAAAGCAATACACAATTATCTGACAAGGAGAATGAACATCTTAAAGTAGGGGAAATTAGTCGGTATGGACTAATTGTGGTGAAAATTTGATTAAGTGTTAATTAGTCTTGCCTATGAATAAATAAGTGATATAGCCATATAGCAGTGCCTTCTATCGTCAGTTCATAGGTTTACGTGTTACGATGTTTACCGACTAACGGTAGTTGTTACGACTCTATTGTCCCTTTGTGGGTTGTTTTGTGAGGAGAGAAACTTACGTTAGTATGAATTTTTAACTCATCATTGTTCCTGACCTCTTGACCCTGCAGTTAGAACAAAGTAATCTTTCTTTGACTAGTATGAAATGTTTCTTTCATAGGAGCAGAACGTTTTTAAGGAAAATAATTCCGTCATTAGTAATAATTAACTCATTCACCCCTAAAGACACATTTAAACTCTTCCAATGCAAAGGTTGGAATAGTCCATTATGAAATCTCAGGGGTGAATGAGTTAACAGGATGAATATTTCCTTATTACAAAGATATTCCTTCTCCACAGCATTACTATTGACTGGAATTTTCTGACTCTTACAAAATACTCTTCCTTAGGACAGTAATATATTGAGAACAAAATTCGGATTGAACATCAGATTTTTGCAAGATATTCCTTCTAAGGTGCATAAAAAGGAATCTAAAATATTCTTTCATATGAGATGTAAAGTAAGGGAATTGTACATTCTTTAAAACTTGTGCAAGATTCTGTGTCTGAATATTACATCATGAACTGTCATATTGTATCTCAAATGGCAAGTTTGTACAATATCTTCATTCAAAATCTGTATATATAGAGACATTGGTTTCTTTTTGTAATGCTTAACTCATTCTCCCCCCATTTGTTGAAAATAGACTTGCCCAGTGTTTGATTTGGTAAGGTTCAAATATGACTTTAGGGGTGAATGGGTTTGAAGGGTCATCCCTGGGCTTTGGTTTGTCTGGTCTTCCAATGCTGCTGATGCTGAGATGGTGCGTTGGTGGAGTTGTGAGTACGGCGTGTTACTGAGGGTGTGTAAATCTCCCTCAAAAATCCTAAATTTCCTCTGATGATGCTTGTCTCGTAATTTGGCTCAGTTTCGATTTCCAATGTCATGGCAATGTTTGTTTAGAATTGACTTTCTGTGACCTTTTGACCATATTAACTTTTCGGAAAGTTGGTGTAGAAACCTGCCGTGATCTAGAAGCAGAATATGATGATGATAACTCACTCAAATGAAGGTCGCCTCTCTGGTTTTGTTCTGGAGAGATCATGTTCTGAGGTTGCCGTGGCGATTAGCCAAGTCGGAGTTACCAAGGTAATAAGTTTTTTAGGCCATATGATTTTAATATGTCGGTAGCTGAAGTTTGTAAAAACGTGTTAGAAGATAGCTTTGATGAAATATGAACAGGTTATGAAAAAATAGAAGAATATGATAAATGATTATCTTAATGCAAGGAGGGCGAAGCGTTCCAATATCAACGGTGTGAAATTCATCAGAACAGATTTTCTTCCATCCCTGATCATCAAGTGTGGGAGTAAAAAATGGTCTCTCTTGATTATGAAAAATTACTGATAGGATGAGTAAAAATGGAATGTTCCGAAGTAAATAATTCACACACGTTTACGATGTTAAGTGTTATAATTTCAACAATATGGCAGACCACACGATAGGTAGAGTAAGTACAGCTAGCTCCAGCATAGATGATGATGGAGCGGCTAAAGTGATGGAAAAGTGACTTGGATATAATTTATTCATTTTCTATTCATGTACCCAAGCTATGACACAGACGTGGGCCGTAAATTAGATCAATGTTTGATTATAACACAGGCAGAATGTGGGTCCGGGCAGGTGACCAGATAAATGGCGGTGATAGCTAAGGAGGGCACCAGGGACATAAGACCCAAATTGGGGAGTAAGGTCAAAGTTCATTTCATCAAGCTCTATGCCGCTTTCAAGTAATCGGCATTTAAGGAATAAATGATTGTAAATCATGTAAATTTCATGAGATTTATATATTTTTTTCTTTATTATTAAGAGAGGAAAGTCGTTATATTTCACAAAATGAACATATTTTTCTTGTTATTTTATTGGAGGAGTGTCCATCATGGCCCTCAATGGAAATATATCTATGGAGTTTAGAGCCATCTTTCAGCAATTGTCATACAATGATGTGACATATATTACCCGAAATAAAAAAATAATTCTGTTTTTTCACGATTTTTTATTTCAACAAAAATAAAGAGGGATTACATATCTGTTGATGATACTTTCACTAATTCACATCGTCACGAAACATCTTTAAAAGCACAAACGTAAAATAAGTGTATAAAAAAATTATTTGTACTGATGTCAATTCTTAACATGTATTTAAAAAAAAAAAAAAATCATGTTTATCTGAAGACAAGAAAAAAAATACCTGTCTGTAGATTTTAGTTTGATTTTGGGGAAAAATTCAGCATATTTGGATAAGCAATTTTGAGAAATCCCTCCCGATGGTTTTAACTGATTGAAATCAATGATGATGTATGAGGTACCGAGTATAACTTAGATGATCGCTGGTGCGGAGTGGAGTTCAGGTATGGGGTCCAAAAAATTACTTTAATGACCTGGGTTCGGCTCGGGGATCACATGGGCACATTCCAGCGGGGAGTGTTCCGTCCAGGTTCAGTCGGTGAAGATACCCTCCATGTGGCAATTGTGGAGCTGAAAGTGACAATGTATGCCCATTAAGACATTAGAGAGAGCAAGAGGTCAGAATGAAGAAAGGTACCTGTCGTTCAGGTGAGATGTGTATAGACTTGGGACATGGGGTAGAACTTGATAAATTTCTCCATTCACCGATGACGATTGTGATAAGGCTTATCATTAGGGGTGGTCAATGTGTGAAGGTGTACAGACCATTGTTGGGTGGTGTGAAAATATTTACAAATATTTATAAAACCCGGTGTGAAGATATTTCTAGATTTATGTGCTATGAGTTTAATGACCCAGGGATAAATGAAATTTGGTTTTGTATTCGAGAAAGAAACATGGCACACTTCATCTTTGCTTGTATGGAATCTTTTATGGAATTACTTAATAATGATAATTTCTAATCGTAGAGGCTAGAACAGTTTGACATCAATTAATTATTACAATATTCAGGTCATGTTTGCTACAGAGACGTAATTATATATAATCATTATAGGTTTTTCTGACTATTTACAGATTACTAAAACTTGAGAGCAGAAAATGTCTAGCTCCTTCCCCCCCCCCTCCCCCATTAACTTTAAGGAGACAGGACCCGTAATCTGCACTATGCCCCTCTCAAAATTCAGAAAGATTTGTCCATGACAGGACGTTTCCCATATTCCACCTCCCAAAGTTTAACCCTTTCACCCCTATGTAACTTTAGTAGACTCTACCATGCATTGATATGGACGGGTCCATTATGGTCTACAGTGGTGAAAGGGTTAAGAATGCTTGATAGTCTGCTACTGATTTTACCCATTCACCCCTAAACTCACATTTGAACCTTACCAAATCAATGACTGGGCAAGTCCTGTGAGTTTAGATGTGTAGGTGTGAATGAGTGAAAGGATATTTGACCTATTGCAGTCCAATAAAATATCTCAAAATCGGAACTTTAAAAAATTAGATAAACAAGAAATAAACATTAACAGGCATCAATAAGTGATTACAAACAATGAATAAAGACGAAAGATAATCGTAGCAGATTCTGTAAATGATTATTTTACTCTCCATGTAAAGCTTGGGATGAATACCGACAGTATAGATATTGTGTTGTCATCTTGTCTAAGTGGCTTATATCACGGCGATACATCACATACTTAATTACAGCAATGCTATATAGCCATACACAACCATCCACTTTTACTTAAACAGAATTTTTTATAGAAAAGTACGGTTAATTTTCACAAGTCCCGATATCTAAAAAATACAGTATTTAATGTAGTGAAATTTGAGATTTTATATAAACTGTTGTAAGGACGTTGTAATGATGATGTTTTAAACATTTTGATTGAAAGAAATTTATCCACAATCAAAAAACAAGAATTTAAAAATTTCATAGATATCAGACATTTACTTCTGACTCTGTCGCTCTGAAAAAATATTATGTGTTTAAAAAGAAAAATTTTAAACTTTGCCCCAAGTGTTATAATCTGGTACAGTATTGTGACTGATTTAAGAAGAATCAAATCTGTCTAGACGCTGAACTGGTTAGTTGGACACTTGAACTATTTAAGCTGTACATGAAGTTTCCGACATTAACATCAGACCAGGTACACTACCGTGATGGGTGTCTGAACCGTCTGTACCTTACACTAATTGTAGACAACCAGTCAACATGACCGGTACCTTTGAAAGCTGACGAGAGATGCATGCAAATCCGTGTTCCGATCTTATGTTTTCGTGAACAAACCATGTTGCACTGTGGCCTACCTGCTTGTCTAAGCCTTTTCACTAAGTACCTTGAAAGCTTAAATGTATTTTAATAGGAAAAGCAAAGAGAAATGATTGTCTACATGGTGCCGAATCCTCTATAACTTTTTCGATGGAGAGTGTAGACTTCTAGGCTATTAATGCTCAATAAACAGTTAAATGGAGAGTTTCAAATGCCGAGAAAAAAAAAGTCTAATGTAAGTTTTATGAGCGGTCGTGTAAAAAACTGGAAATTTCTAAATTGCTCCATGTATTTTTCTCCCCGAGATTCACGACTGCCCTGGTTATCACCTTTTGCCCATAAAACCTACAAAATTGCCAGTTTTGGCAGGGCTGATACGATTATGGTTAAGTCTGGTGTGATTATGGTAGAAATATTCGGGTTATAACAATATTTTGCAGCATTTTCTGGTCAGTGTTTCTTGGAGGTGTTGAATGAGTTTTTGTGCCCAATGTTATGATTTGTTGTCGAGATGAGATCGTAATGAAGTCATTGACATACCAATATTTCTGTAAATGGTTTTCATTGATGGTCATGAAAAACAGATTGAGTTGTTAAAGAAATGAGTATTTTATAGAATTCTTAACAACAGTTTAGTATTTGAAATTTCTCCATACTTGTATCACTTTCGCCAGAAGACATTAGTTTCTAGGTACTAAATCATTCACCCCTACATATCTAATCTGGACTTGCCCAGTCTTTGATTTGGAAAGGTCCAAATGTGACTTTAGGGGTGAATGGGTTAATGATCCCTGTACCGCTGTCAAAAACTGTAACTGTACATTGGAAAGTTTTTCCAGTGTGACCTTAGCCTTGATAGATCATTTCTGAAAGAAAAATCTTCCATTGCGGAACTTTTCTGAAAAAATTAAATAGGATCCGGAAAAAATGTGAAATGCGCTTGAATTTTGTTCTAATAAATGTGGATGAACCTTGTTAAATTTATCAGATGTATGATCGGTCATTGGCCCGAGTTATCAGTACCAAGGAGTTAGATGGATGGCCCTGTCCTGCCGGGACAAGATACGGGGTTCACAGATTGGTATTTTAATAAATCTTTATCATATTCATTCATCATCATCTGTCCGATCTTTTTTTAACTCTTCAATTGTTACATTTGAACTTATATGACACAAATTTTCACAGCTTTTGTCACTATAGGCTTGACCAATGGTCATTTGACACCAAAATAGGGCATATATTGATTGCTTGGTTGGAATTGTAAGTTGAAAGACTTTTTTGGCCTGGTCTTTCCAGAAATATCAATGAGTAGATCCTTCCAGGTATTTCTAGGTGTTGCTATGGAAACCATTAAAACATTATATACAAGGCCACTTGTAAGCAGCAACTGCTTGGAATGTATATATATATAAATTTTCATGGTGCAAAAAGGTTGCAAACTGAAATTTGATATAACAGTAACCTGTAGTTCAGCCTGTTTGTTTGTTGCATGCTGCTGTAGTAAAGTTTGTGTGTTGCGAACATCATGTAAAACTTCTGTCTCGCTGTGTGGTAAATATGTGTCGAAACTCTAACTTTGTAACGATCTTTTGGCATTTAACTGAAAACTTGGATTGTGAACAAATTTTCTGATATAACAGGTCAAAGAAAGTAACCTCAGTTGTCAGGTCTACCAGACAAATGGCTGTATATAATATATTAGGTTTGAAGAACTCTTTAGCAAGGGAGAGAACTATTGGTAGAAACAAATTATTCTTATAAATTATCATTACCAGTACAAATACCTTCTGAAAAGGATTGGAGTGTTGTAAGTGAAATTGTATTTCTGTATTTAATTCCTGTGAATATTGTTTTTGTTTAAAAGAAATCATTTTTGTGTCAAAATGCTGTCTATTAGCAAAAATACAATTATTGCTAAGCAACAAAACAGTTTGCAGAAAATTGGAACTGGTAAATTATTTTGCCTGCAAAAAGTTAAACTGAACTTGCATTTAGTATGCCTTAAAGTTTTGAGATGAACTCTGTCAAGCAGAAATTATGGGAAAATATATATTCATAAGTGGGACCGTATTCTACTTTATAATTTAATCAAAGATTAATATATATCTTGAATATCTAATGTTTTCAACAATATGCCCTGTGAAACTTTAATTAGTTATGAGTACAAGTTTTATTCAGGTATTTTGTTACTAGATTGTGCCGCCTAAAATACCAGTGTCTCGCGACCCCAGGTAGATACTTACATAGACATGACCCTAAAGTACAAATTGTAGTGTATGCCAGCTGGGTTACGAGGAGGCCCTCCGGTAATGGGGGTTAATACTATGTTAATTATATAGCTACGAGCCTGCACATGGTCCCATGGTCGACAGTCTGTCTCAGAATCGTCCCAGCAGACAGAGCCGACTGGAAAAGTAGGGGTTACGCTTAAGGTTTAAAAAAATTAATTCAGCACCACTCCCAAAAAATGAGATCTAAAAAAGAGCATGACAGGAATATGATTCAAATATTATTTTAAAATGTCACGAAGAAAAAGCTTGAAAATTGAAATTGATGTGGATTTTTTTTTTTTTTTTTTTTTTCAAGGACGAAAATGAGTATATTATCAAAGTGTCAGAAATATGACGTCAAACACATGGGAGACGAAGTAAAATTAAGCCCCCAGAGATAGTTCTGAAAACGAAAATCTTTGAACATTTTTTTGTAATCAGTTTTAATGTTCTTACTTGATTACACTCTCCCTGCAAGTTTTCATGGGTCAAAAAGCCAGACGTCAAGATAGGTACACGTATATACGTCACGGACAATCTCTCAGGTAATATTCGTCAGATTCTAGCATATACTTATGTTTTAAACACAGAACCCACACAGATTGTTGCATAAATATTGATCGAGGAAATATGACTTCCCTGTAACGTAATTCACAAACAAAAAAATCATGTGCTAAACATTTTTTCCTTCAGGAGGTGTAACTAAACTTTTATGTACCCTTTGTTTTATTTTTTGTGATTTTTAATGCTAAATTCTATCAACATCAAGCACTCTATTTCATAACATTCTTTAATAACTAGTTTAAATACCTCGAATATCCCGAAATAAATTAGATAACACACTATTACAGTTACTGAGTTTAAGATACCCTGTACCACTGCCAAAAACTAACTATGCAGTGGAAACCTCTTTTTCCGCCATGACTATAAGCTTTGATAAATCATTTCTGAAAAGAAAACAATACTTTGTGGGGCTTTTATGAAAGTATAATAGAGATGACCAAACAAAAATAATCAACTGAGTGCTGCAGTTATTCCGAATGGAAATTAAGGGGAGGTTACTGTGTATAGGGAAAACCACAGTGTAGTGGGACAGGGATCCTTAAGGAAGTTAAGGGGAGGTAACTGTGTATAGGAAAAACCACAGTGTAGTGGGACAGGGATCCTTAAGGAAGTTAAGGGGAGGTTACTGTGTATAGGAAAAACCACAGTGCAGTGGGACAGGGATCCTTAATGGAGAACTTCTTTCAACTTGTCTTCTTCATGATGACCTTAAAAGTTGCAAGGATGTTACAAACGTCCAAAATAATCTTTCTTCTCGTATCATCTACTACTTTAAGCTTCATCACTCTCAGCCTATGAGAGATATTTATATAATTTCACAGTATGATATAACATGCTGTGGATGACGTTACAATAGTCTTTGACATTATACTTGTATTATGATGCCGTATTTTACAAAACGATTTCATACTGAATGGATATGAAATATAAATCAACGTTCACTCAATGGACAACCTCTGTATCTATGTAAAATTGCTATAAAAAAATATGCACCCAAAGAAAAGTATTGGTGATATTTTACATTTGTTTGCTGGTAAGGTTGTGATGAATGCTGATGTAGAGGGTTTACGATTTTTTGTCGTTATTTCTGTTGAGACTTGGCGACAAATATAACTGCAGTGATTCACATGTCCATGGCCTTTTACCTCATCCTGCTCTTTTGTCCCTAAAGAAATTTCATTAACCTTGGAAATAACAGGCCTAGGCTGGGCTCACAATGGGAGAAAGGAATGAAATTAGACGGTGAATCAGGCTCTCTGAATGAAATGTCTATATTCGTGGTAAAATTGGTCGACAGTCTGAAAGGAAGGAATGCATTGTCTTATAACATTGGAAAACATTGCCTGGTGCGAGAGAAATGACAAAGCCAGTCTTCAGCTGTAACCGTTTGGAACCATGTTCACCCTTTCACCCCTATGTAACTTTAGTAGACTCTACCATGCATTGATCTGGATGAGTCTATTATGGTTTACAGTGGTGAAAGGGTTAATTTATTGTACCAATTAGTTTCATAAATACAGAGCAGTTTCTGTTTACCTCGGAGCATGTGATGAGAATACGGAGTGTATTGACAACAAGAAATATGTTAAGAAAGAAACCTTTTTTTCACCATTTGTGTATCAAGGCTTGAGATTGAATGCATGTTGGAAATTATCGTAGGTCAAATTCAAAGTTAGTTACATTGAGAGCTAGAATATTTCCAATATTGTATTATTTTTGAAAATCTGCAATAAGATATGGTTTTGCTGGT
Source organism: Chlamys rubida (assembly GCA_032359455.1). NCBI lineage: Eukaryota > Metazoa > Mollusca > Bivalvia > Pectinida > Pectinidae > Chlamys > Chlamys rubida. Next base: position 14,749 of record JAUMHH010087984.1, read on the forward strand.
TCATGTTCTAGTAATTTGCAGGCTTGTCATAGTGGCTTTGTTTTACAAATATGAACTGAATTGAAAGAAATCTAATTCTGAACAAGTTGATGAGAAAAAGTATGTTTAACTCAATTTTTTTCTGAAATGAGTGATGTTTTTAATTTTTGTAGATTTATATTGTATTGATGAGAAATAGAATATTCAACTCTGGTTTTACTTAAAAACATATATGGAATCCTCAAATGTTGTTGCAAACAAATTTCATCAATGATAAATAGTATCTTCAACTCTAAATAGGTTCTATCTATGAGAAATAGTATCTTCAACTCTGAATATGCTCTATCAATGAGAAATAGTATCTCCAACTCTGAATAGGCTCTATCTATGAGAAATAGTATCTTCAACTCTGAATAGGTTCTATCAATGGGAAATAGTATCTTCAACACTGAATAGGTTCTATCAATGAGAAATAGTATCTTCAACTCTGAATAGGTTCTATCAATGAGAAATAGCATCTTTGACTCTGAATAGGTTCTATCAATGAGAAATAGTATCTTCAACACTGATTTATTAGAATATGTATGGTATGCCATATTTTTTCTCCTGTTATGTACGTAATACACCCAACTTGTACCTCCATTTGTTATCAAAGAGAACAATTAGACATTTACATGTATGTGATACGGGCGAGTAAGAAAAGCCTGATCTCCCCTACGGGAGTCGGTGTGGGGTACCTAGGTGCACCCAGTGTTGTTTCTTTGTTCCGATTTGGCAGATAAACATTATATCTGCGACGTAAAAAGATAGAGAATATCGGCTATCGTGTTACACCAACTCTAAACATCATAATTATGCAGAATATGAACATGTTGTGGGCAGATACAATATTTTAACATGCAATGCGGGACACCATTGACCCCTCCAACAAGTAAGAAGGTCGGAGGTCATGTCTGTCATACTTGCAGTAGGTCGAGTTACCTTTGACGAGAGTTCTACAGGTAGAGTGATAGGTAAACAGACAGGTAGATGGTAAAACATCTAACATTTGCACCCAAAACAAAAACTATTTAGATAAGTTTATATACTGGATCTGAAAGCAGTATTATAACTCAATAGACTTAAACTGAATACGTTGGTTTGAGCACGCAAAAAGTTAATTGATCAAAAATGTATTTGGTGTTAAATTGTTTCCAGATTTATTTTACACAATTTAGATAATTGGGTAATTACAAGATAAGTCTATTGTGAAATTAAAATGTGAAAGGGAAGTAACTCTATACATTGGAAATGTGAAAGGGAAGTAACTCTATACACTGACCTGTCACAGTGACAGCTGTACTGTAATAAGGCTGTCATATATGTCTTATATTGACACCTAGTGCATAGTCCATACTGGTATCATCTATATAACAACACAACTTCCATTCTGTTATCATTATACACCGACATCCCTATATAATAACACTTTCTACACCGTCATCCCTGTATAATAACACTTTCCACGCTGACATCCCTCTATAATGACACTTTCAGAACTGACATCCCTCTATAATAACACCTTCTACACTGTCATCCCTCTATAATGACACTTTCCACACTGACATCCCTGTATAATAACACTTTCAGAACTGATATCCCTCTATAATATCCCTTTCTACACCATCATCCCTGTATAATGACACTTTCCACACTGACATCCCTGTATAATAACACTTTCCACACTGACATCCCTGTATAATGACACTTTCCACACTGCCATCCTTGTATAATGACACTTTCTACACCGTCATCCTTCTATAATGACACTTTCCACACTGACATCCCTATATAATGACACTTTCCATACTTTAATCCCCCTATAACGGCACTTTTCAGGATGACCTTAACAGACTTGTGCCTTGTCTGGTATTCATTTGCGTAGGAAGTATTTAATCCTCCAGACTGACACAGTCGACTTTCCATTTAATCCTGTACATCTTAAAATCATAACCACCCCTAAAAGTAGCAATGTTTTCACCTAAAAATCACAGACATTTTGCCAAGCTGTCCTTATTGTGTCCACAGTTACGACTTACATCTCGACATCTATACATGTAACGTTGCTACTGTCTATACCTGAAAACTGCTTCGACTCTGCCATGTTGAGTCGATCACATGTAGCACTTTGCGTCCGATAATTAAACCTGACTGATTCATCAGAACATTTACTGGTACTTAATGCTCAAAGATCACATACTAGTGTATGCTAGTAATAGACAATTCTTATAAATCTTGCTAAAAAAAGTTCCTGGAATGCACCTAGCTTTTTTTTTTTTATTTGTTCGGAATATTAGGTCAATTTCGACAGAATAAAGCAAAAAGAAGAAAAATAAATGAAAAATATATACCCGGTAGTATTATGTAATAAATATTATTGAGATCTCACAACTGTTTTTGCTGCCGATGAAAAGATATTTCCAAATGGTTTGAAGTTCATTGCTTAAAATTACTTAAAATACTTCTAAAAATTTGAGTTTTAAATCATTTTCAAATAAGAAAATATGTTTTTGATTTCTCTGGGTCTGTCTTAACTACAAAGCAATCAAATACGCTAACATGGAGTTTTAGAGCCAAATGAAAAGAATTCAATCGAATCAACAGACATCATCGCGGAAAACTGTTTGTAGAATTACAACATGTCAGGTGTGTTGCGTAATAACGAACATTTTGTGGTGAAGCTTCTGGTGAAATTTGTTTTCATAGTGAAAAAACGAATCAAAAGGTTCAAGTATGACTGACACTAGACAGATGGACAGACAGAATTATGGGATATCCTGTGAAGTATTATGGGATATTCAGTTCTGCCCATTTCTTGACGAGCATCCCGTCTGTGCGAAAGGGAACGGTCTTACGTACATTCCATTACTAACAGTTGGTGCCACAGCTTACCCAACATGCTCAGAAACCACTTCACCTCCTCGAAACTTTTTTGGAGAGATTTCGGTTTTCAAATTAAAGTATGATGGCTTCGGTATGGCTTTCGTAAGAGGGACATTAAAGCTGCTCACCCTGCAGTTGCTAATGGACCATACCTTATCAATAAAAGGATGAAACCATCCTGATTTAAAAGGGAAGAGAGAGTAAAATTAGGGGCTTGATGATGGTAACACATTTTCTCTGTTCACTTAACACATTGTAGATTTGATTACTAAAATAAAAAAAGACAATTATAAAAACGAATAACAACTTCCTGTGTGAATATTTAGGTACGAAGAGGTTATGTAAGGTAAAAGAATAATGTCTTATCTTAGTTAAACTCAACTGTTGTTAAATTGTAAAACCTTGTTTGTAATATTTAATTTTATCGGTATGATAAATAAATTTTGAAGAAGAAAAAGTTGATTGTAAATGTGTTTAATTTTGCTTCAGTTGATGCTGCCGTTTGCTCAAAGCTTGTGTAGCATTGGTGTAAATTTCGAAGGCTCGGAGACTTTAAATACACACAGATTGTGAAAAGTCAATTTGATTCTTTTGGGGAAAGTATATAGAAACATGCGAACAGCTCATAAATAGCGTTTATCAAGGAACTTTGAGATAAAGGAGCTATAAGAAAAAATAACATAAATTTGAATTAAGGAGGTAATTTGAATTCTCTTTGTTCGACTGTAATAAAGATATTGGATTCCAAAAATACTGTAAGTATCCGACACTATACAGTCAGCATGAGTTTTGATAAAAATGTTTAAGAATGGGTTCTTATATAATTTTAGGAAATTGTATTTGATAGAAACTGGTCTGGCTGAATGTTTAGGTACAAGAGCAAAAAACTATAATCTTGTATGTGCTTGTCTTGATTAAATTGCAAAGTGAAGCAAACAGAAATTACATATTTTCACATGAGGAGTCAAGGATAGATGGCCTGTCTGAGCGCCAGACATGTACCTATCAGGAAATACAATAAGGACAGAATATCTTTGTTCGACTTATCACCTACTGGAATGTCGCCTTTAAAGTCCACAGACTCTGCCAAATAATGATAACATTTTCTTTGGTAGGTTACTCAAAAACAAAAAAAACAAAAGATTCCTGTCAATCAATTTTTTTTTTTTTTTTTTATACAACAATGCTATTATACGCATTAAACAATGTCCTGAAAAATACTAGCTTTTGGCTCTAGAGTATATTTTTTTTGTCGCTAAAGTATTTCTGTAGTGGCCAAAGGTTTAAATTTGGAGATATTTCAGAATCTCTCACATAGAAATAGAAGGGCGTAACTTGTTTCATTCTTTTGTTCTTTAATTGAACTTTGGAACAAGTAGAAAGGGAAAAAGTTGTTAAGGAATGATGGAATGAAACATTTCAGCCGTAAATTTTTAATTGGAATCTGAATAAAAAGTTACTATGCTATATCCACTAAAAAAGTGTCAGAAATAACATTTATCATACAAATGACTTTATTAACTAAATTACATGTCAAATTTACAAATTCAATTCTTCAAAGGTTTGGTAAAACTAAGAGTGTTTTTATATCATTTTGTTTCAATAATTATAAAATTATCACCAATACAAATTTAACAGTACGGGAGTAGAGTCTCATTAAGCTTCAGAAATGAAGCTCAAGGCTTTCTGCACCCAGGTAAGTTACTGAAAATTACCGAAAAGTTGTGATCAAATGAAATTGATATGGATGGTTTTGAATATCATTTAAAACTGAAATTTTTGATTTGAAATAATGCAGGAAGTATTTATTGATAAGTCTATGGATGAACGGCGTGCATGAAAATCAATCAAGTTGAGATATTCCGAAGCATTTACGTCAAGGTTATCCGAGATCTGATTTGATAAAATATCAGTAAAATCTCTCTTTCAATTCTTTCATGACCAGAAAACATCAATCCTTTGGTGGCTGGAAGTCGAGCTCTTTTCTGCTACGTGTTTGATTGGGGTGATGGTTGTCGACCTGTTTTTACGGAGGTGTCAAGTTTCCTAATGTCATTAATCTTAGGTGATATATATGTATGTATATAAAATTCTAGCTTTTATCAGACCTTTTATACTCAAGCTATTATCCGACCTTGATTTGTTGTTTGATATACGATATTGAGGCTGCCGTTCTTTATTCAACTATACTTTTAAACAGATGCTTGGTAGGAAATATGAATGAATAAAAAAAGTTTGAATTTATAAACAGAAACTTGATACTCATATTGAAAAGAAACACGGTTGGCATTCATAAATATTTAGAGTGTGTTTCAAATGGTGTAGCACGGAAAGATGATTAGGTACGATGATATAGACTGAAGGTGATTTTAATGTGGCGAACCTCACAGCTGTTTGGGGGAAAAGTGTCGAAACAGGTATTTAATATATCCAGTCTCACAGGGTACGAGGCATATCATGGTGTTCTACATTGTTCGTACGAGTATATTGAGAGTTATCCACTCCTTGGGTCCAAATCATTGACATTTTTGTGATGTCAGAAAGTGATTCCAGGTGTGAACCACGAAAATTCCAACGAAAACAGTTAAAACTATTTAATATCGATTGAATGGGAACGGGGCAATCTGCGATGTTAAACATGGAAATAAAGTTATTTCATTCGAATAATAACAAAAAGTTTTCCAGCAACGCTAGTAAAGACTCCTTATTTCTCTTGAAATAAAGTGTTTGTAGAGCTTGAGGAAAAAACGTCCCGTGCATGAGAAAGTGTTTCAGTAATTTACCCCATTAAGGAAATTCCCTGCGAATGATTGATATAGCGGTACCTATAAGTCTTGTATGTATAATTTATATATACAAGCACCGAAGTTATACCTAATCTCAGTGTGTTTAAACAGAACTCGAAACCACAAAACACCTGGTACAAGATTTCAGAGCAAGACTCTTACTTTGAGTGTTTCAGTCATTTATTATCATTATTTGAGACAGTGGTAATTCTATATGCAACAAACCGAATCATTGGAAAATTTGTTTTTTTGCAATGAAAGTGAAATAGATTAGCTACCGTTTTTTCTCAGTTTTGGTTTTTCACTGCATAGGGGAACATATTATACATACGTTAAAACATCATACAAGTTTCGTACATGCGGCATACAGGACCCGTATGTAAGGATGCACAGACGATGGAACTAGAATCTGAAATTATTATTAAAAGCCACATATACATAGAACACTTACACATTTGTGCAGAGAAATTAAAACAATTAATCATAAGAATGGGTATATGCTATCTCAAGCTATTTTTGTTTCTTTACATTGAATGACAAGTGTTCCTGATTGATTGAGCAAGCAATGATAACCTAGAAAAGGGAAATTAAAACATGACGTAGAAAACGGTTCATGCCCACTGGTGCTACGTTGTCATCTAACTCTGTGCCAGTGTGTTTTGATACAACAGTTATACAAGGTCTATAGTACTAATGTTATTTTAATTCACTGGATAGAAACAGTTATTACTATCGTTTCATACCTCAAATCATTCGATGACGCTTGATTATTGTATTCTGTAAAAGTGCCTAATGGCGGTAGATGTTGTTTTTAGTCCTACGGAAGGAGCATTAAGGAAAGTTTCTCCGATGATTGCTCCGTTTACTGGGAGGATTGCTAACTAATCCAGGTCCTTAAGGATCTAATGCTGTAAATATATGATCTGGTGTAGGAGTTTCTGGCCCCTAGGGACATGATACCATAACTATCTACCGACTTTCTTGTTTTTCTCTATACATTAATTTATTGTAGTGCTGTAATTGCGGTTGGAATTTTCTACTATAAATCCTATTAAAGAATTCTCATCGAAGATTAAAAGTTAATTGAAAAGTGGAAAAAATAGAATAAATTTATTTGTATAATTTCCATGTTTACTCTACAACACTGAAATAGATTATTTTTGCCACTGCGGCCCTGTTGACGTCTGTGATAGAAGAATTTAGCCGGTTTGTGGAAGAATGAAGCATTTTTTGATGATTGTGGAAGATTACAAATTATGTTTGTTTACCGAATCATTTGGAAGATTTCTAAAATAGCACTTGTTGTTCTTTTTTCCCTCAAGCACCTATTGGCTAAGGTTAAGATGGTCGGTTTAATGTGTGATGTCATTCTAGGTGACGAAGAGTTGGAATAATGCATGGCCAGTTGTCATGCTTGGAGGTCTATGGTTCAGGGAATCTATCTAAACTTAACCCTTTCACCCCTATGTAACTTTAGTAGACTCTACCATGCATTGATCTTGATTATGGTCTACAGTGGTGAAAGGGTTAAGACCAGATGAAGTGCTTGGTATCTACACTTAAGACCAGATGAAGTGCTTGGTATCTACACTTAAGACCAGATCAAGTGCTTGGTATCTACACTTAAGACCAGATCAAGTGCTTGGTATCTACACTTAAGACCAGATCAAGTGCTTGGTAT
>JAUMHH010088095.1:0-22112 GCA_032359455.1 Chlamys rubida
TGATACATACGTTTTATACATTAGCTGTGACAAGGTAACAATACCATGAACAACCGTAGCTCTGATAAATACGTTTTATACCTTCGCTGCTTTTTCATTGTCATGGAATCAAATCCCAATTAGTCTTGAATTTATGTTCAGATGTCGTATTTTATTTGGATTTTACAGCATCTAATCAACATCTTCTTTGATCCGAGATGTTTTAACATGGCCGGTGAATGTAGGACCAGGATATGGAAATGATCCTCGTTCATCCATACACACGACTTAGGGTCGATAACAGAAATATAAAACAACATCATGTATTGTAATGGAATTGAGGACAATTTCGCCACGCTTATATATCAACGTAATTATGGTGTTTGCGAAAAATCGTTTCACTATAACTACCATGTGAAAATTGTCAAAAGATTGTCAATAGATACAGTACACACACTGTATAATCATCAAAGATCTCAATCGTTAGAGCTTCAATACACATGATGTGGCCTGATCAAATATTGCTTGTGGTAACAGTACTATTACATAAACCGTAGCTTCACTTAAGATTTCAATCATTACAATACACACACTGTGGCTTCATCGACAATTGTGTGTCGTAACAGTATCATTACATAAACCATAGTTTCACTGAAGATTTTAATCACGACAACACAAACATTGTGGCTTTCACATAGATTTTCAATCGTTACAGTATCATTGTATAAACCATATCCTTATTAAAGGTTGTCAGACGTTATAGAACAGACACTAGCCTTATCAATGATTGTCACTATATTGATGATTCTTATTTTTCTCTTTTGCGTATTAACGTCAACCCTCGGATTACTCTCCCAAGTGAAGTTTGATTCAAATAAAAAGATACTGTCGAGTTGGGATATTTAAAAAAAATCGGTTTTTAGATACATTTTACAGTCAGAAGCGGTTTATCACGTAGGCAGTCTTACCGAGATCATAACAGAAACGTGAGAGGGATGAGTGTTAAACATACAGGCATACACATGCATGAATACTGTCGTCTACATACACCCAGCATCACAGTTATACCAGAATAGCAATCCATGTGATATTCAGAAAGGTAGGCAAGCAGAAAGATAGCACGATAACTGAAGTCAGGAATATATATTTACCCTTTATGTGTGCAGAATCCATAATCTTGATATTAGGTAACATTGCATCCCCGGATCAATTCCTGTATGTAGTTATGCATTGGAATGGTGTATAGTATACGGAATGGGATTTTTCATGATGTATATATAAGTTTCTCTACGATAATCGCCAGCAGAATGTCCGCAACTGTAAACTCGAAGTTATTGATCTGGATACATTTTATATATCAAACAATGGATATATTTAAATCAAATGTAACAGACATGCAATACACAAATTCATCGCTTCAGTTTATATTTCAAATCGTTGAATAGCATGGAACATGGTGCATATGTGTTATGCCTTCCACTAACACGTGTGAATCCCTAGGTCAGTGTCACAACAGGGATTCAAAGGTCAAAGCTATGAAAATCTTGTTCGGACCGAAACTTTCATAACAAAACTCTATAAATGTATGTATTAAGACCAAATGATGGATGTCGTAATTTAAACAGGTCTTTAGGCCTAGGTCATATTAACAACAATGAGATAAAGGTCAAACAATTGGATTTTTCGCTGAAAATTAACTAATTTGTCTGCATTGGTAAGTGAATCTAAACGAGACGTCGTTTCGAGTTCGCTGAAGTTAACATTAATCTTCCTAGTTGCTTGTATTCGCTACTAGAAGTGTATACAAGTATCACATAGTAATTACTTTCAAGGTCATTGGTGTAATCTTTTGTGAGCACCCACTCATTTTGTTTATATTTCTACCTTGTAATCATTTTTTGAAAGTTATTGCTTTAAACAACTTTTTGTATACCGTGATGATAAAAAGAGCGCCACAGTCTTCAAACAGAACGAAGAGTAAGAGTTATAACGGGCCGAGTCTGACGCATCGCAAATATGTAGTTAGGTAGTCCCTGATAACAGACCTAGGGAAGATAAAGGGTTTATCTGGGTGCTCATCAGCAACCTAAATCACTTGTACAACAAGGTCGGGCGGTGACAAGGCCCTAAAGAAAAGAGAGTTTTTTGTTTATCGGCGGCCAAAATGCTCCACCACTTGGCAGGCTAACCACGCCATGTTTACCCAGAGTCTACACCGACTCCCACATGTGTATAAAACTAGGATGGTAACGTTACTGAAGGATGAACGTTTTTTCTTTATTTAAATTCTTAATATATTTAAAAAATATGTATGAGTGTTGAGAACAAATATACGAAAGTGCGCAATGGAGGCATTGGAAAACAGGGCACTTTATACATGGAATAAAGATCACAAGATATACGATATTTTGTTACGTCTTGTATTTATAATAATATGCATAAGCACTGTAGTGCTTTTCTTCTAACAGACATCAGATATATCAATAACAAGCATAAACAACATCCATCTTATTATAGAATTATAGAACGGCTAATTAAGAAATGACAAAGAAACATCACAGAAGGCAAATATAACCAAGGAACTGACAAAACGGCCTGCCATGTATATCACACGAGTATTTCTGAAGTCTGTTGGGGTGAAGCACTAAGTCACTGAAATAAACATAAATGCTAATACACCAAAGAGTAAACACTGACAGGCGATACACTAATATAATGATATCAAACTGGGACAATGTCAATGACGTCTGTTGCTAATAAAGGTAATTAATGTGATGATCATATACTTAAGACTATTAACCCTTTATATATATTCTGTAAGATGACACTATACAATGGCATGTAAAAAAAACCGTCAGATTAAGGGCGGTTATATAAATATGTGTGTGGTCCCTGTGTATGAGGAGGGCGCTGTATATACCTCTATTCAGTTCCTAGATCAAAACTGTCAGCGGGAATCCAATAAGCTCCTTTTAGTCAATATGTTTACACCATATGTTGAAATGAAATTAATATTATTTATAAAAGTTTCCACTTAATATATAGTCTTATTGAAATAAGTTTGTTACACTGACGAAAACGTTATAATTATGTTTAAAAATATAGTTTACAAAAGTATAATAAAATTTTGATCATCAGACCAGATTTCTGCATGGTGCCAATAATTTGTTTTGCAAAATGTTAACAGTTTTTAACAGTTATATACAAAAAGTGTTATCTTGGCAAATGTATATTATATTTTATATCAGTCGAGATGCTTACTCGGTTACTTTAATGTCCAGTCAATACTGGAGAGTTGTACACAATGCCAGAGTGTGATGGTGGAGGTAAGCTGTACAATACATCACAAACCTAACGTTTTATTGTATAAGTATACCTACCAGACCGAGGTCCTACTGTAGCTCCTGAATAATTGATGAATGTGTTATGTGGTCATGCATAAAGATTGGCTAATCTGTCACATTGTCTGCACTCTGTGATGTACCAGGAGAGTATGCGTTGGGACATCGTATCAGGATTTCTCTTGTGATGTCATGTTGTCTAGTTGCAGACTGAAGCTAATTTGCAAGGCATGCATCTTCTTGATATTTCGTAAGAAGGGTTAAAAAATGCAACGTTCAGACCAGGGTTGGGACCGTTCCGAATTAGGAAAGATAAGCATACGACATCAACAATAAATAATCAATGTATAAATATACAACGTTAATATAACGGCCTATATAATTTACAAAATAACTAGAGGTGTTCTGCTATACACATACGAAAAGGATATATAAAAGGGAAATACTTTCAAATTCTATTTAGATACAATTTTCTCAAATTTTTCGAAGACGAAACGGTAATAGAAGATTTAAGAACTGCGGTCATCTTCTGTATGACATTCATCACTTTGATATTAGGAGTATATTGCATAATACAATAAGAAAATACCTTAGTGTCAACAAAACCATAATTTGAACTCACAATCGACAAAACCAGGGATGAATATATGAACAAAGTATAAAGATTTACATTGAGACCATTAAAAAAGTTCAAAGAAGATAAGACCAGGTGTTCACGAAGGGTAAGCGTCTACTGCTTCGTCGACAACACCCACCACGTAAATCTAGGTCAAACCCAACTAATGTTAACTTACTTACGAGCAAAATACAAAAAACAACGTCGGCCTTAATATTACACGATAAAATGACACATTTCCCAATGATATCCTGATGGTAACAATAAAACTTGTCCACAGTCATCAACAACCGGTATCTTTTGAAACCCCGTGTTATAAGTCTTTGGAAACACTGTGTTGTGAGTTTGTCCACCAGCAGTCAACCTGCATCTTTGGAAACCCTGTGTTGTGAGTTTGTCCACCAGCAGTCAACCTGCATCTTTGGAAACCCTGTGTTGTGAGTTCGTCCGAGAGCAGTCGACATTTATCTAGGCTTGTGTTTGTACAGAAGGAGGTTTTGAAAACTATCTGGGTGAACTTTGAAATGAAAAAACAAACCATGTTTTCGTTGTCAAGTAAACCACGGATGATGTGGTGTACATACAGCTGAAGACGTCTGAGGGATGGAGTAGTGTATGACAATTCATATGTAGGGGACGTCTAGTGATTAACAATGTATCATTATACACTATGACTGTTGACTCCATATATCAGATATATTTGTGTATGAGATTATAAGACTGTTTCATGGCCAGGGGTGTAGGATAGGGAAATCCCGAGGGTGGCATCTCTCTATCCTACACCCCTGGACATGAGAGAGTATTTTTCTCTTATTCCAGCTACCAGTATAAGCTCAGAAACCATGAAAACGCGTTTGGAATCGTTACCGTTTTGACAAAATCAACTTTCTCCATATTTATTTTTACGAAAAAAATCTGTCCGCGAAATATTTTCGTCGCGTCGCTTTTTCCGCATTGCGGTATCGGACTTTTCCAAAGTCGTGCAATTGTAACGTCACGTCACGTGAACGGGATGTAAGATAGACATTTCTTACACTCCTTTCTTATCCTCGACAGCTCTATCTTACACACACGGAAATGAGAGAATCTAGTTAGCAACTAGTATTTTGACAGCGTGTTACACACTACGACTGGTAACTCTGTATAACATATACATGATGCCACAGTATCTGAACATGTCTTATATAACTCTCCTCCTTGTCCGAGGGCTATAGGAAGACACAGATAAAGTTACGAAACCCTATGGTATAAAAATTGGCAAGGATTAACACATCTGAGATGCATTTTCTTCATACCAGAGGGATTACTAATAACTTAGGGTCCGGCTGTACAAACCATTGGCGTCTGAGGGAGTAAGGTTTCAATTAATACTTTAACATTTGCCTGTGTTACTTGAAACGTATTTAAGTAATAGTAAATTAATGTTTTGGATTAGCTCCAATTATTTCCAATGTTTCACCGTAGCAGCATATGCCAGGACTTTCGTATTAATAATTAGTTTTATAACCGTTCTGAATTAATGGTAAATTTCGCTCGGATGAGTTTCAAAATTATTGCTGGTGATATAAAGATTTCTTGATTGTATCTTCGCGTGGTAACCTGATTAGTGAGTTAGCCGTACGAGTAATGCTAATATGTTGCTGTAGTTTCCTATCTTATTCTTGTGTAATCATCCGCGAAAAAAAGAAGACATTAAGTATGAGGTAATACCTCCATTCCCTGACTCACCATCTGACATACCGCTGTTTGTATATCCAAGGTACACCAGCCTAAATAGCTCCATTGAATCTAACATTAGTTGTTAATCATGTTATCGCTATTCAGCATTATCACCGGTCCGATAAGCGTGCATGCACGTCGCTGTAATGTGCCTAGTGTTGTTATATGTCATGAAAATCGATACTGAACGGAGACTTTTATGCAAGCCATGTTATGTCAACCATTCAAGCGTAAGACAATATGAGAATTGAAAACGCAATACTATGATGATTTAAGAATAGATATAAAATACATCATAATTCTTTTGAGATTTTGAGAGTACGTAATACATAGACTGGCAGAAAGATTCCAAAATGTTACTGTTTTTTTTATATGAACTATGCTTTCATGGTTCTAAACCAGTGGTGCTAGTGTTGGCTTGATCAATATCCAAAATGGCCAACCAGTTAATTAGCTAAGACTTTTATTTCTAATTTTGAATTTTATCTGATCAATTTTAAACAATTTTCATACATTCATGTCATTGTTCCTGTCATTGCCTTATTTAGATGTTGTTATTTTACTAATTAGAATTTAAAATTCTAATAATATGAAATCATTGTCCACAATTATAACATGTCAAACTACTATCTGGTTATAAAAACGGGTGAGCGATACAGACCTAAAATACTTCATGTCTACTCTATGTCTGCCTACACTATTGGAGCGTTTTGATATGAATTCTTGTAATATTATGTTTTAATTTAAAAAATACTCTCAACTCTGTAGTAACTAAAACAATAATTTGCTTTAAACCTTTATGTAAAAGTTCTTAAGCATGGGCATTTTTATATAAAATTGAACGTACAATCTTATTCTTTGGCTCTGATCAAATGAATTGGATAATGTTTGGTACAGTGGCTTGTTTTTAAAGTTAGACAAATATGGCAATGAAGGCAAAATACGGAATATATGAAAAATAAGTGAATGATATATCCTCAGAATTAAACATAAAAGGTAAAGATTTTTTGATTGATTTCAATGCTATTACCTGTACATTATGATCCATCCCCACACTTTTGCGAATGAATCTCGTTGCTTTGGGTCAGTCGTCTATTTCATTGCAAAAGGGCGTCATAAAGCATGGTGCTTGACAGTCAAATCTTTGTCAAAATCATGATTGATATGTGTTTCAATCCAAGCTTAAAAAGAAACACTAATCGTATCAAATAATAAACATTAATCTAATACAATCACCGTTTTGCTTACGACAGCACCAACATCTCAAGTGAACATCACACACTGCCAAAGAAAATTAAAATTCCGGCAAAAACACCCGAACATCTAAGATGTTAACATGATACCGCTATTAGAAATGTTAAAAATAAGTTACCTGTAATATGGTTAACACATTGAAACCATACAAAAAGGAGCCATTAGAATGATAACTGAACCTTCCTATTTACACGAAACAGAAAATATTAATAATATTGCTGGCATTACTTTGGAACAGAACAAGGAAAAAACTAAATATATGCACGTTTTAATAACATTTACCAAGGAAATGCTCTATCCTATATAACACCCCTACTGCGAAACCAAATAGCTGATAACACAAATTAAGATCTTGAGCATCGGACATTACCAACGAGTAATATTCAACAGATTTCAAATAACGCGCACATCTTTCTCCCTCGGCGCAGAAGATGCATAGAACAAACTACCAAACAACATTAACACTAAATAAATTCAATCCCCAGCTTCCTTCAGGATAGGCTGAAAAATAGATCAAATACTTTAAAGTATTACCTTCACAGAGCGATTGTGTCCGCAGTGCGAGTAGGTAGCTCCAGATAAGGCAGTTATAATTAGCTTTTACAGCACCCAACTTAACTGTAAATGAAGTGTTTTGACAACTATTTCGGCATCGCTGACGAATTAATGATGATATCTTTATATATATCTTCGTTGCTGAACTATAATTACAAAATAAATGTGAATGGCGTGAGTTTGATTTGATTACTATTTTTCATTACATGACATTTGAAGAAGAGCTCAGAAATCTCAATAATATTAAAGATTTTGAAAAGGTTTAATATAGTTATTACATATTTCAAAATCATGATTGCTTTGTCCATGTTTGATAAGGTAGATCTAAACGAAGATAAATGCCCGCAGTATTAATTTGGTGAACGACTTCCCTACCTCGGCCTGGTTATCCTGCACTTTTTTTTACCGAAGAGTAGAAAAGATTTAATAATTATAGCAATTAACGTTACTAGCGCAATTATTAATACAACAGTAATCTGATATTTAACCGAACAAGCACAAATCGAATCATATAAGAATGTTCTTTTGACTTTATTCAGAGTTTACAAAGTAAAAACGTTTGATATGAAAATCAGAAAGCACAGTATAAACACTTTTTATCTCCTCTTACTCAATCTTTCTTCTACTCCATCAAGCCTACTAATGAAAAGACGGATCCTTACATAATACTTCATACTTAATTGTCTATAGATATCAGCGTCTGTTCACACTGACCCAGTATACAAGCGTCCATTGTGATTTTGTTTAGGAACACACTCCACGTTATGGTTTACATCTACTCAGTGCATGTTTAAGAAGTTATTAAGATCACAGCGGTGTTAATTATATTTATTTCCTGTCTAGTGCATGTCTATGGTAACGAGCGAACGTCAGTATGCTTTGTATATAAAGTCAGCCCAAGTGCTAATAGTTCATGGATATCAATTAATACTTGAAAGCAAAGGGGGTTGGCACAGACTACCCACAAATGGTCCGCATTTATATATGTGTGTGTAATATGTGTCAGGGATACAAAGTGCAGTAATTTCGTTTCAGATTAATTATGTTTACAACGAGTGATAGAACGATAAAAGTGTCCAAGCATTGGACTCAGTATGAAATTATGAATTCGAACCCGTGTGTCGATTCAGCGAGGTAGACATTTGCAAAGCCGAATCATCGCCTCGGCACTCACTGGTACCCAATGTTTAACGCCAATGACAAGACGTTTTTGGCTGTGCTGTTGTTTACTTCACATCACGATATTGACGTACCTAACTGTTATGTTGTTATGACCTATGGTACAAATTCCATATCAATAACAAAATTAATGAGTATCAGTGGATAATATACCTATCCATGTTCTCGCCGAGACCAAAAATATATCGCTAACATCGCTGTGTTTGTATAGATAAAAATATTGTTTACATAGCAACAAAAAACCGGAAGCAGGCATGTTCTAAAAAACAAAACGGAAGAATATAGGGGGTAGAGAAGACGGAAGCTATACTATTAGTCTGGCAATGGACAGCTATATTAATTTATCCAATCCATTTTGTGTTGTCCAGGCTACCGTTCAAATTTGAATTAGAAACATCGTGGTCCTTATTATTTGAGGAGGAGGATTGTGTCTGTATCAATATAACACAACTATACATGTCATCATTGCTGCTGAAGAGGGGGTGTCTAGCTTCATCAGAGTCCATTCTTATATTCTCATAAATTCTATCGAAACTTACGGATTACTTCAGATTAACGATAAGCACTCGTTTTGTTTCCCGCAGTTCAAAAACTAGTCAAGGAGCTAAAAGCTTAATGCGATGGGAACATTTAGACTATATGATTTTCAAATAAAGTTTCGTATGTAATTTTTAAGTAAATTCATCATTAATTTTCTTTGATATTTATTACTGAATAATTCAACACGTAAAAATAAATCAGTTGCTTATCTTTTATGCTTGCTTCTTTGTATTGGTCATATAGATATTTGAAGTAGTAATGTAAATATGGTTGTAAGCGATATTTTAAAACTTTAAATCTCGTTACTGTATTTTCAGGGTACGGCAACATCGTCCCTATGACGAGTATCGGAAAGATATTCGCCATCGTCTACGCCATTACTGGGATTCCCCTTGCAATGATAGTGTTGGCCGAGCTTGGCCGGAAGTTCACGATTGGCCTCAAACTTCTACTCGTGATTATCAGGAGGTTCTACAGGCTTCGCGACTGTCGTAGAGTTCTACAGCGCAGGTTTCGTCCGAAAGAGAACTCCAAAGATGTGGAGGAAGGGGATGTAAAGAATGGACCGAAAGAAGGAGGTGTAAAGAATGGACCGAAAGAAGAAACGGGAAAACAAGGAGTACAAACACCTGAAGAACAGACAGCGAAAGTAGACACGTTCGTTCAGGTATCTCCGGATGGACAGCCCAAAGTGGTCAACGGAAAAGACATCGATCAAAAGACTTTAGTAAGCAATAACACGGAGGAGGCAGAAGAGATAGAGGGTAATGAGGAGACACCTGTGGAGGGTAAAAAACACGTGAATATTGTGTTCGGGGTGGAGATAGACGAAGAGTTTAACTTACCTCCTTCCGTTGCTTTAGCAATTATGGTGATCTACCTTTTGATTGGATGTTTGATGTATCCTGCCTGGGAAGACTGGTCATTTTTGGACTCGTTCTACTTCGTGTTTATATCGATGTCGACCATCGGGTTTGGCGACATTCTGCCGGCTCATCCCAAGTACTTCCTGATCAGCGGGATCTATCTCTTTATCGGCCTCTCACTCATCTCCATGTGTATCAATGTAGGTATCGAATTCTTCACAAAAACAATAAAGAAAGCAAAAAAGAGAATGAACAAGGCGAAAGATAAGATGGCTGAGATAAGCAAAGAGAAAATGTCAGAGGTTGGAAAACATATGGATAAAGCCAAGGACAAAATGTCGCAGGTCACGGATAAGGTCGCAGAGGTCACAGATAAAATGGCGGAGGAAGTTAAGAAAAATGTCGAAAATGTACAACGAGAAATCATAACTAAAACGGGAAGTAAGTCTGGTACTCCTGTTCCATCTCCCACTGAGGATGATAAAAAGGGAAGTAAAGCGGGTACTCCTGTTCCTTCGCCCAGCGACGTAAAGAAAGAATGACACTTCTCGCTATAGCAATCTTACTGATAAACATAACATCGTGTGACGAGATACCTAATATCATACGTTATTGAATATATACAAACGTAGTACAACAACATAGCAATACAGAATATCATATATTTGCACACATAGTACAACAAAACCAATGACGTGAAAAACAGAATATTATTTATTTACACACATGGTACAACAAAAACAATGACGTGGAAAACAGTATATAATCTATTTACACACATGGTACAACAAAACCAGTGACGTGAAAAATAGAATATAATCTATTTACACACATTGTACAACAAAACCAGCAACACTGTACACATTCTATTACGCAATATGTATTCTAGGTAACGTCAGATTAAGACACTTCATATACGTGAACTATTATTGTTAACTGTTCTAGTACTACGAGGGATGGAGCGACACATTTTGTGTGGTGACTGATGCTCATAAGCTATAAAGAGAACCCTGATAATGTGCTAATGAAATCCAGGGTTGAATAACAGTCACACACTTCACAAGGTATGACTCCAGGAAATCTTAAAACAAACAGAAATAAGACCTCAAGGACGAAGGTATTATGGAGATAACAAAGTGTGGACGAATTATCTATTTGCTAACTTGTTGGCCTACAATTAAATGTGATCACCTCACGGTGTGTAACAGTGAGATATCGTGTAAGGATACCGGGTAACGTGATATTTTATTCAATGTGATCACCTCACGATGTGTAACAGTGAGATATCGTGTAAGGATACCGGGTAACGTGATATTTTATTCAATGTGATCACCTCACGGTGTGTAACAGTGACATATCGCGTAAGGATACCGGGTAACGTGATGCGTGCTCGGCTTTATCCTAGGGATCTATGAAGGAGAAACGTTCTAAGTTAAGTTGATAGAGAAGTGATTGTCTTGATTGTTGTTTGGTGTATTTTCAACCCAGAACTGATAAGGGCTGGGTTATTGATGCATTTACGACTTCATTGCTTCAAATTTTCATCATTATGTTTCTTTTTCGAAATGTTCTAGAGTTTCAATGGTTATTATTGTTTGAGCTTTTCTGAGATTTTCATTATGAATCTCAATAGTTTTTTGCTACACAAAGCATTTAAAATCGAGTAAGAATCCCACTGTCCGAAACTTATGGAGCTACGGAAGGAAGAATACATTTTCCTCTAACCAAGGTCCGTGTGTTTTTACATTTCTTTCCATCACTTTACATAATAATGTATATCATTGTCATTTTGAAGCTGTGATTGAGATGTTAGCGTGTGCTGTACGTGAGGTAATGGGAGTGTAATGGATGGTTTTGCCAGGTTAAAGTGTATTTCATGACATATATTTATTAATTGTTACGCCGATATAGTATTCCATTTAATTCCATTTTATGTTGGGGTCATTCCATTTTCGATACTCGAAGGGTATGTACAGGAGATATGATCAGTGGCTATACGGAGAAGACTACAGGATTCGTTTATTGACAGAGTGATGTTGAAAGGGACATAACCCAAACAGTTCATTTACTTCTACGTGTGTTCTTTTGTGCATATGCTTTATTTCAAATGTCATGTCGGTAGATTTTTAAAACATAGACCACACGGTCACACCACCCTGTCCCTATTTTACGAACGATCTTATTTAACTTGTTGGAGTTCCTTATCCTTTCCCCATGGGAAAGCATTACTTAAAATAATGAAAGCCCCCTACTCAAAGAACATATGCCTGCTGTTACTGACTGCATGTTGTAGAAGGCATGACAAAACAGCGTTTTATTTCCTAGCGCCCCCTTGGCAATACCTCGACCTTTGGCCTGGTTATTGGAAATTCGACAAGTCAGGAAGGCAAGAGGCACATCCCCAGGCCTAGACATACCGGAGTCGTTCAAAATGGTAGTGGTTATTCTTTACTCAACGTTCAGGATCTAGAACACGCACAACAGCTGGTTTTCCTGCCGTCAGTATAATGGGACCGAGCGGAATGCTTTAAATGGTGCCTTTGGCATTGTATTTCAGTGAGGAAGTACTCAAAAATCGGCATCATATCTGTACTATCGCAAGGAGGCATCAAACCCAACATACCACCTACCCCCATACATGGAGGCACGTCCTTAAATGTCCTTAGCTGTTAATAGCAAAGGGACCTGAGAAATTGAAGCAGCTATATTTGAAACTAAACTGTTCAGAGTAATTTTACATGTTTTAGGAGTAATTTTGGAGGAAAGGGAGACCATGTCCGCGGAAGAGAATACATTCTACGTGCATATAGGAGGTGTTTAAAAGAAAAATATCCATCTTTCCAATGGTACAAAGCATTTTCCCGTTAATCAACTAGAAATGTGTTTTTTATGCAAGAAAGTTAGGTGGAGTCGACTTTTCGACATCGAGAGCTTTCCGCCCTTCTCGTATATATCATCATTGCGGGTGTCATTTTTACCGAAATTCGATTAAAACCCCTAGATTTTACTTTACTCTAATATTGTGTTCCTATGGAATACAACTTAAGTTTAAGAGTTACCTTAAGGAACTCCATGAATCTGGGGCCTGTTCATTTGTTGTCGTTTTTTTTTAAACAGAGTTTATACCATGACATTAACTACAGAGTTCAGGTGTAAATGAGAATCAATTGAACACTGATAACGAAACAAGCGTCTGATTGAGCCAGCGGTTGTATAAGATAGGTTACAACGCTTGTTTCACACCTGATAGCCTGATGTACTTATAACGTGTAATGAGTATTTCCTCATCATAAAGGTACATTGATTGAGTAATTTCAGAATTTCTGAAAGTTACTTGCTGTGGTTTCAGAAAGCATTATCTATTTTCTGCAACTTAAATTTTCCCTTAGGGAAAGCATTGCTTAAATAAATTAATCTTTGGCTGACAAATTGCGATACCAGGACCAAGTACCATACTCTACATTGAACAACATTGTCAGGTTACTTCCGGTCTGAGTCGTAAGTGTGATTTACAACAGATGCTATTTTAATTGTTTTCTGTTTTGTGATAAGTATCTCATTCGTAGTCATTATTTTTTTCCAATCGGTACTTGTTTCATATTAAAAATACCATTTTCCACATATTTTTGTTTTGTGTTCATTTTTATTTTTTGTTATATATATATATAATACAAAACGCGAATATGTGACCAATTGTCCGTAGTTACCTTACACATTTTTACGAGTGTTGCATAATGCCAGTGCTTTCTAACTGAAAACACAAAGAAAGACACTGTCACAGCGCCGTAAGTAACCTATCACGCAAAACGATAACTACGATTTACATGAAAAGACTCTTTCGAAACTATTTCAATTTTTTCTCTCAATGAAATTTCAGCTCCGGAAAATTGCTTATTAAAGAACACTTATTGGTTATAGCTCTCCCATATTCTCGTCGACGCTGAATAGCTTATACATAACATGAACAAGGCATTTGTTGTCAATAACTCAGTTGTGAAAGACGTCATTTTAAAATGTTTTTACTGAAAGTGGTTCCAGGTCATTACGTTCCGACGATATGGTGTCCTACTCCTGACTAGTGATTACCTACTGACTAATGATCACCTGTACTTATCATCCCTCACTGCCTACACACATACCCGACTGACGAGTTTTTACGTATGCTCTTAAACGTTTACCTTCACTGCGTCTTTAAATTCAAATTATCTCCACATTTATCTAATCTTTTCCTTATTTGTATGCGTAACAGATACTTTCTTACAACATTATGACTCATTTGTCAAGGTAACGTTTTACATATCTGCAGCTTACGTGGTGTACAGGTATCCGAGGGGTGTGTTTAGATTGCCCGTCTGCACTGGGGCGAATGTAACATTTTAAAAAGAAAGTAATACCCATCTACATCTCATAAAGATTTAATCTTTTAGCCACGTATATTTTATAGAAATGTACTTAAGGCTAATATTAAGACCCATATCGTCCTAACGTAGGCGTACCTGTACGGCCACCTATGTCGTCTACAACCCAGAAAGCTGTACATACCTGTTAATTGTTAAAGCTCGGTATCAGCGTCACCAGGTAAAACGTGCCCCTCAATGTGTACTTCTGTTACAAACTTTAAATAGAACAAAAAAGATCAAAGAATAACTCTGTTTATCCGTCTTGAGTAACGTGGACAAAGCTAAAACCCTGCTGCATGCGATATTCACCCGAAACCAACAAGATTGTCATTAATTTAATATAGGTTAGTTTTACAGGTAAGACGGGCTCGAAACGGCTGACTTCATACATATTTTGTGCAACACGCAAGGCTTACGTGTACATAGGGTATTCCTAAACATGTGTGTCCCGCTGTACGAGGGTGGGTCGTGTGAATTGTTGTTTATCTATAGACACATTGAGATCCCGGAAGTACGAGTTTACAGTTGGTGATTAACTTTACTGTAGTGAACACACTCAATATCTACCGGACACTCCTCTGACTGGAACAGTCTCTACTGCTGACTTATAACGTATCCCGTGTGGAGGTTTATGTGGGGAAAACGTCTGGTACAACGATTAAATACCAGTCCGTGTTGTGATTCACAGATATCGGAAGTTTTAATTGCTTTCCCGCCATTTTCTAGACAAGGACATCGATGGTAAATATTGTCATTGTTATCAGTATAGATATGCGGATAATGTTTCATTAGAGATATCCGCGACGATGTTATAAACGTTCATTGTATACAGACAGTGATCTAAGTTGTCTGGAGTTAACACTTACGTTGGTACTGGCATGTACTCGCAGTGAACTGTCAAAATATCTGGCGACATTACTGTTTTTAAACTGACTCCTGTCATGTCGGACTCGATCTGTCCAGTCCACGATGGACGTCCATGCGTTATGGCGTGTATTTCCTGTACGTACATGTTCGTGTGTGACAGGTGTATTGAGAGTGACTCTCACCGAGGACACCAACTGTTCACATTCGACTCTGCATCCAAATGCGTTATTAAGAACTTGAGGGAAGAGCTGGACACAAATGCATTATTGCGCAGACATTTAGAATCTGACTTAGTTACGTGTTCCTTGATTATCCAGAAAGAACGTGATTTATCCGATTCGCGACTGCAGACTATCATTAGAAGACGGGAAAGCATAAAACGTCAAGTTGATTTGATGGCAGGAAACCTTCTTCAAGAACATAAACAAAGATCTGCTGAAGTTTTGGATCAGATTGACGCTGAAAAGAATAGCATTCAAGCTTCTCTTTTATCTGCAAGTGACTTTGATAACGAGGTAACCAAGCTGTTGACATGTGAAAACGCCACGGACATAATTGCACATGGAAGATTTATTGATCGTCCTGATATTGTTCGAGGAACATTTCCAGTGATAGAGAGAACAACTCTGACAGAGGATTCAACGGACGACGACATCAAACTGTTGTTTGGAAAGGAAGTAGTGGAGAATGTGAAATTGTCGTATCCCTCATTTTTCAATGAGGATGGTACATTTGTTCTGGAAGATCTGGAAGAGATCTGTTTGTCAAATCAACTTACACAGCGTGGGTCTAAACATGCAAATACCTCGAAATGTTCTGAAGATGAAGACAACGAGAGTGTTCATTCGGTTACCAAAGAGAATCAAGACATCGTTTGTCCTGAATCGACAAAGAATGAAGAAGCAGATTATTTCTCTGTCACTTCAGAAAATTTGGAACATGCCCCAAATCTACCATTGTTGCCTTTTCTTGAGACTGAAATTTGTGACGATGCTGATGAAGCCGATGGCAACAATGTAACACAGTTATCTGACGGCAACCTTCCGTGTCAAAACATGAAGCACTTTGACAACTTCCTTCACTTCTCGGATGAATTTTCTCAATCTGAATCTACATGTGATGAGTCGATACCGTCAAGTGTGTCTACACTAGCATCCGACCTTGGCGACAATACGCAACATCGCTTGGGCGAAAAGAAATACGATATTCTACCAAATGAAGAAGACGTCTTTGATCCTGCAGAAACGACAACAGAAGGTGAATTTTCTACATGTGTTCAAACGCCAATATCGTCTTCTTTAGAGAGCCTAACAGTATCCCGTAATGATCACCAAGAGGTCGCCGAACAAGGTAACCAAGAGAGAAATACAAACGAGGATCAGGAAACTTTACCAAATACTGAACGGACTTCGTCAACACCTGTTGAGGAGAACATGCTTTCTCCTATCGATATCGTAAGTGAAGAACAATCTAATTCTTGTGATGAAGAAAGCGATACAGTATCGTTAGGAAAGGGCATTGAGAGAGGGGGAAGTTTCAAACAGAATTATTTTGAAACAGTAAGTTGCGAAGAGTTCGATACACATGTTAGAGAGACTGCAGATACCTTGCACACATTCAAAAACTCCTCAAACGCCTCTGCTGATATCGACTTTGAGCCGGCGGTACTTCGTCCTAAATCGAAAGCTCGTGACCTCTTTCCGAGCAAGGAATTCCCAATAATGGAACGAAAAAGCAAAGAAATCCATGAAGAGAGAACCACGGACAAGCTGAATGGCAATAAGGCCAATAGCGATCTACCTAGTTGCCTGTTCGAGGAAAGGCCCGTCGTGTATCGTTCTCCACAAAAACCAGTTGACCTACGCCGTACAGCTCCCATTTTCACACAAAGTAGCACATTGCCTATGTTACGTAGACCCTCAAATCAACTACAGGATCCGTCCGCCAGGTTAAAACTCAAACAGACGTTCTCCATCGACTCGCCTGTGATTATTGCCTGTCCCATAACTGAAGAGCGGTGCTGGTTATCGTCCTTCAACAGAGAAAATGAAATCGTTCTGGTAAATCGGAGAGGTCGGATCAAGCGTACGATTCAGTTGGACACACTTGTCCTTGGGATGACAATGTTGGATAGCCAATTATTGGTATGTTGCCGTGACGAAATGTGCATCAAGCAAGTATTGCAAAACTTCCAGGTAAGGACCTTCTTCAGCACGGCACCTCTCAGTCCTTCCTACATCTGTAGCGGCTTCACCGACGAGATGTTTGTCACGCTAACAGACAAGACCTCGTGGTCTTTAGAGCTAGGAACTACATCCGTTGTCGTCAAGTACAGTGGCGCCACCTGCCAGGAGATGGCTCGTGCTCAGTTTGACAGAGACGGTGATGATCTGTTCTTTTTCCCCTCCAGGATATGCTTAGATAAAGTGTGCAGGACGGTGGCTGTCGTTAATTATACTTCACCGTCCATGAGTCATCTAGTGTTGCTGGATAGTCACATGACCTTAATTCTTCGGTACATACATCACAACAAGGTCATTCCGGTAAATCAAAGTTTGCCAAAAATCACGGAAAAGTTCTTTATCACGGACGTCAGATTCGACCCATCCGACAACATCATTATAGCGGAACAGTATACGAAAGAGATCCAGCTGCTTGACAAGTCGTGTCAGTTACTTAGGGTGCTGGTCAGTGAACAGGCCACGCCCTGGTCACTGGCTCTGTACAGCAACGGTCACCTGTGGGTTGGTTTTGATAATGGAATGATAAATGTGTACAGTTCCAAGTTAAAATCTAAGCGGGTTGTGTCCTTTCAACGATCATTTCAGTCCCAATGGTAACGTTTTTTCGTGGTGTCATCACAACTATCAGAAGTGTACCTTTGATCAGGAGAGTTCGTGGTGTCATTTCAACTACACAACTGTCTCCGTGGTGATGAGTTTTCGTGGTTTCATAACAACGATCAGAAGTGTATCGCTGGTGACGAGTGTTAGAGATTACAACGACCCATAGAGTCTCCACGGTGATAGGTGTTGATGGTGTAAAAAACCACAATCAAGACATTCTCCATGGTGATTAGTGTTGGTGGTGTCAAAACCACAATCAGGACCGTTTCCATGGTGATTAGTGTTGGTGGTGTCAAAACCACAATCAGGACCGTCTCCATGTTGATTCGTGTTCGTGATCTCATCACAATATTATAATCTTGTGATGAAATATCTAGTATCATCTTCATTATAAACATGATACAATAGTACAATGCAGTATTGACTGGTACGAAGACTTGTTGTATTGACGAACAGTAAAACAGTTTAGTGTTGACAAATAAAAAGTCATGTTTTTATTGAAAAACAGGAATTCGTGGTGATATCATGTTTTACTGACAGACAGGAAGTCGTTTTGTGCTAACAAACAGGAAGTCGTGATTTACTGACAGACAGGAAGTCGTTTTGTGCTAACAAACAGGAAGTCGTGATTTTCTGACAGACAGGAAGTCGTATTTTGCTGACAGACAGGAAGTCGTAATTCGCTAACAGACGGGAAGTCGTGATTTGCTGAAAGTGAGCCTGGATATAAACAGGTGTCTACAACACCTCTTCGCGTACTTAAATGCAAACATTGCCACCTGAAGTGGTGACATTATCGACCAGTAGGGCGCTGCAATACTGTTTGTTGTAAATGGAGAAATTTTGAAGTTACTCTCCTACAATAATCCCTCAAATTTCACCGTGATGCAATATGTTAAGGCGTTTTATATAGATATTTTACAAGTTTTAATGTGGAGAAGCAAATTCTCATTATGAACAGTGCCATATATCTTGGTATGTGCCATACTTTTTGTGCTGTTGTGTCACTGACAAAAGGTTGTATTGCCAAACACGAATCAATAATAATTATAACTCGATGTGAAGAGATTCCCAGTGTGCTGGGGTTTGTACACCACAGTGGAAAATCGAATGTGTTCATAAAACAAGGTCATGATATTAGTGTTAACTATGTTGTATTAACTCATAAAATGATACAAAATCTACTTTTTTTGTTAAATTTATCACAAGTAAGTTAAAATACAACTGGGTGTGTGTCCATGAGGCTGCTTAGCGACATCGTCTTTTATTTAATACTATTTTACCTCACTTAAGTAAAATCAGATAAATAAAAAATAGTGTTATTGATCAGTAAACTGTTAGAATCCCTAAATCGAATATAATAAATGTCATTATTCAGAAAGTGGTTTAAAGAAATAAAAACTTTTCATCATTCAAAGACTTTAATTAATTCGCTTTCTTATTGCTGATTGTGGAATGAGATACCCGGATGTCACCTCAAAGAAAGGTGCAATTAATGTTTTGATTAAGAAGACTCGTCTTTTTACATTTTTATTAGCGTTCATGGGTTCTGTTCGGGAAAGTAACAACATTTAAGATAACTTTGTTTTGATAATTTAACCCCTGCCAAAGCCAGACCCCAAACAACTTACACATTATTTGAAAATCCGGAATACAAGCAGCCCACAAGATAGCTGTGTTTCTACCTATTCTTTGGTTTGGTTGAATACATGTTCATAAACCATACAGGGAGATACAGTAAAACACCTTTTACTCTGTGTAACACACTGGAAAGGTCTTTGTACCGCCGCGATGACGAGACATGTCCTGTAGCTGAGAGTTTCATTTCTCTGTTACCCTCATTGTTATATTTAAATACCACCTGAGAATTTAACAAAGGAATACGTGCAGGTATGAATTTTTTAACAATTCACATGAGACCTAAATCGGTGTATGATTTCACTTCCTCTTTGCACCATTTAGACCGTGTTGTCACGCGTCCTGTTTAACACAATCTTATTAACGTAAAACGGATCTTACATCGTATTTTGTGGCCACAATGCAATGTAGATGCAAAAGGTATACAGTGTGGTGGCCGCTACATGTTTACATTGCAACAATACTGCCACTGAAGTCACGAGGTCACGTGATTCGTTGGTTTTACAACAAAACTGATATCACTGAAAATTGATCATATACTGTAGTATTAGTATTCTGACCCCTTCCCCTCCCCATTTAACGGTCAGGCGGTAATAATGGGAGGGGAAATATTAGTCAAAATGGCAAAGGTTGGGATTCAGGGAAACAGGGAAGTGGTTTGATGACAAATCAATTTTAAATGAAACGAGGACAATTGACTTCTTAAATTTTTCAATATCTTTTCCAGTTTCAAATAAGATTTTGACCGCCTCGCTCAATCAATTTTTCCTTAACAAGATACGTTGAAAGTTGTTTCCCGGTTCCAAACAATACAGGCAAGCTTACGTTTATTTATTTTTATTAGATATTTCTATTTATCGTGATGACGGAAGTTTTCATATCACTAAGGTCATCCGTACATAATCAGGAATTATACACCCGGAAGTATACCGACCTAGTAAAACCTATTTTATAGACATACATGCTGTTATCACCGTGGTAAATAGATCGTTTTTCTCTCATTTCCCTGTGTGTAAGATAGAGCTGTCCAGGGTGAGAAAGGGGTGTAGGAAAATAAGACTCTTTCATGCTCAGGGGTGTAGGATAGGGAACTTCCACCCGAGGGGTTTTCAAATTTGGTAAAGCCCGAGGGTGGAATTTCCCTATCCTACACCCTTGGGCATGGAAGAGTATTTCCCTCTCATTCCAACCTTTAGGTTTGACTGGATCTCAAAGAAATGTATTGTATACAAAAAAACTTACTCCTGAATATATGATTAGATTGACAATAAAATCAAGTATGTTTTCTATAATAATCACCGTATTAATGATGGATTTCTTTTTTAAAAAATGTTCGGCTTTTAAAAAAATATATAAACACCACTACAAGTTATATAGGGATAAGTACTACTAGTATAGGCCAAATATTATTAAAATTGAAGAAACGATGACTTGTCACAAACGTACAAAACACTTTTAAAATATTGTTAATTTTAAAATAAATATTTTTTCTCCTAAATGTTTCTTTTTAACTATTATTCGTATCACAAAACTCTGATATGTTTATTGTATGCACTCGAAAAAAGGCTATTTCTATGCATGTAATAAGTAGAGAGAAAATACATAACTTGAACCAACCTTGGACAGAATAAACAATGAAAAAACGCACAAACACCTTTTCTCATTTTTAATTTGTTATTTACAGACTGTTGACACTAAGAAAGCAATGTAAAACGTAAGCGGACTATTTCTCATCATTTTCGTCAGGTTGGTAAGTATGAATAGTAGAAAGGTTATGTATCACACCAGTAAGTGTGTATGTATGACATTTCGATGACTAGTACGGTATGTACTCTGTCACCTTCATCAGATAAATGACCAGTGAAGCGTGCGAGTTGGCAATATTTAACCTGCAATCGTACGCTTCACTGATGAAGGTGACAGGTACGTAGCGTTCTATATAGTCATGGAAACGTCACACATATCTCTTTACGTAAACTTGTGTGTTACAGCAGAAATTACATCTAATCCTAACAGTACTTACGGTAAATGAGTTATTAATGTCTATGATTTGGTCATCGGTTTGTTGGCAGTATACTCAGTATGATGTGGTGCTGTCCATTTGCTTTAGCCTGGACACAAAGAGGTCATTATCAAAGCTGACCATTAGTCTATTTGCGCCTATGGGCCGTATAGGGACCACGGAACCAAATCAAAAATAGATTGTTGGTTTTTCCCGGTGAATGCCTCGGGGCTTGCTGGTTGGATATTTAGGGGGCAGAAGTTTCAAAAGTTTTATGTGTGGGTTGAGCAATATATATAGATGTAATATG
>JAUMHH010088206.1:0-22099 GCA_032359455.1 Chlamys rubida
ATCTAGACGCAAGACCCCTTCTTTCTAGCTTCATATCTGTGTACAATTACCTGCAATATTGCATTAATGGTTACTTCACTACAAATCGTATATGACATCTGTATTTCCTGCAACAGATGTGACATCTTTAATTTTCCGATCGTTAAGTTTGCATGTCATATCAAACTACTACTCCAGAGCATAGCATGCTATATTTAATTAACCACTCCAGAGCCTGTTTCAAGCAGCTTGATTTTCTAGAGAGACGCGTCCTGATGATTAATAAACTACATAGCTGTGAACATGTAACTCTACTTGATAGGACTTAATATAATACTCACGATGACTTAAGGCCTTTTTACTGTATCTTAGATAATTAGTACAGTAACCTACATACTTTACCGAGATTTAACAGAGACAGCTTGACGGTCTTCACGTATGGTGCAAGAAACGAATATGGGGTATTGTGACGTTTGCTGCTGACCCCCAATAAAACAACACGTATCCACGAACGAGTTGTCCTTTTGTATTGAAGCAGTGACGAATATATGTGTTTATCTGACTTCGCAGAACATAATAAAACAGTTAACTCCGATATTAATCCATTAGTTGCCCGAGGTTTATATGCCACTATTTGGACATTTAGTAACTTGATACAGAATATAAATGTCAGCGCCCTTACAAATAGCGTAAAAGACATTATATAGAAACATCGATGCTTAGTCGGTTCTTTTTGAAGATACATGATACACCCAATTGACTTTGTCGCCTCTGCACTTTAAAGCGTATGAATTTTATAGGTTTTAGTTACTAGAATGTATAGGACTATACATGTAGTTATAACAGACTTTTGGTAATACTTTTTTTCTCAATGTCCGGACAAAAACATACCAGGAATAAAGTTGTTGAAACCCTGGTAGTAGTAACTAAGCAATCAACTGGAAAAAACCATTGTTATGTTTAAGAAAAAGATGCAACTGCTTCACGTTTCACGTACCACACCTGCATTTAATGTAACGCACAATGTTTCATGGAGCTGTAGCATCACTATAACGTATAGGAGCATGCGTAATGCCACATTAAGAAGTACAAATTGAAATATCCAGTGAAAATATGTTGTACCAGGAGCTGCATATTAGTAATTGTGAATATGTCTTTGAAACTGGAAAGTGTGGATACCGTCAATTTCAAACACAGGTTATTACAACATTTCAATGACTGATCTTTGTTGAGACGATGGTATGGCACTTTTTCAGAAGATTCCTTTAGTACTGACCATTACACACATTTCGTCAGTGGTTAGATTGTATTATTGTATTTCTTTAATACATGTATTACATTTGTCATGTAATTAAATCTAAATTTGTTAAAGAAACTTATTCGACACATAATAAGATTGCAGTTTATTTTAACTCTGAAAAAAAGACTGCAGATTAAGTGTTTCAGTCATCGTATAAACAATCGCAGCGGGTTTGCTCACTAAAAGTTTTCCGATAAATCTCCTACACGTCGTCGAAGAGTATCACAAACACCTGTCTTCCATTGCGCCAGGATGGTTTACTTTGCTAGTTAAATATAGCAGTGTGTCTACTTGTACAATATGTGCGGTGCCGTCCCCCGTTATGTTTGTAATACCATATTTCCCAAGTATGGCTTAACGTTGTAAAATATAAGCATATCAGATACCTTAGATTAATGCACTGGCGTGTGTTACGACAAGTGGAAGTTCAGCAATGAGATAAAACCATTGAAAATGTAAATCATGTCATAATTCAAAGACTTACAAATGAGCAGACAGATTTATATCAAATCGCAGCAGAGGTGAACAGAGTGTAGAAACGGATGCTCGCCATTGCGACTGCCAAATGAATGTTAAATTGATTAAAGATAAAATCTAAGTGTATTCAAGGTGCCTGTTTTTCATAGTCATTGATGGATATAAAAATAAACCAATAAAATGTACGTAGATATTGAAGAAAGGCTACTCTTATTTTTTATTAAGTTGTAAAATATGTACGCACATGTAGTGTATCATGTTACCTAATGGCGCGCTTATCGTGTTTCGATATAAATGTCTAATAGCAACCATAACGGAACAACTTATTTACTTCGTAGGATGGTATGTTAAAATATTAACAATATATAAACCGAAATGCAATCTTGATTATTAACGATTTAAAATATTGCATAACATAAAAAACTCAGGACCACTAAATTAAGTGAATTATTGATAATTGATTTGTTGATAACTACCGATGCCTTAAAACCTGGCTGGATTTGACTAAATGTATCATTTACAGTTATGTTAACAAAACACGGGTTCATTGATCAGTGAAGGTCGCACTATCGAAGAGCCCAACGTAAAGATGTTATAAAGTAAATTGGACTTATTGAACACGTTCAAAGCCGTTCTTCTCTCTAGATAAACTTTCAGCATTTAGAGTAAGGATATTGAATAGTTTGCCCATTGTCTGTATAATATTACCAGGGGAAGTACTGTGCTTGGTACGTCATGGATGCATCTCCCTATAGACGGTACAAATACACTTACGTGTAGCAGCACACACGCATACATAGCACATGGCTTTATCTGTTAATGTGGCAATTAACCCTATAAACCAACCTGCTAGCATGACGGTTAAATTTGCATCTAAACTTTCATCAGTCGTTCATTGAAAATATTAAGCTGATTCATAATCTGATATTATTATACAAATTAATTGGTTGTGTTTGCGTAGAATCATACTTTAATTCAATGACTGTATTCTTGTATTTAAGTAATTTGCTATAAATGGGATCTGAAATCGTGCAATGGCTATGTTTGCGTATTTGTTAACTTGTTTTTTCACTGATTGCATATTTCTCTTTTCAGAGTGTTATATTTCACGTGGAGCACCATCCACAGCACCCGTGGTATACACAATGCGTTACCTTCAACTTCTTCCCGACAGCCAAGCATGAACTAGCATACAATCTCTTCAACATCATCACCTTATACGCCCTTCCTCTGCTCATCATATCAGCGTCATATTCTCTAATATTATTTGAAATATCCAAGAAAACAAGACAGAGTAGAGGTAAGTTTCTCTTACTACTGAAAATTTAGCAATGCTTAATTTTAAAACAAAATCTATATAAATCCTAAAGAACGACGACACAAGATGTTACTGTTTCCAGGTTATGATATTTAAGTCTGATGTCACTATAAATTGGCCTCGAGTGGCTCTAGCATATTCAAACCATCTGCGTATGGAACTGTAGCAAGGACGTATCGCGAATCGCTCTAACAGTCAAACATTGTTCAATACTATGGAATCGGTCGTATATGAAACGAAGGCATACCTGTCAGGCTAGGAATTTTTCATGAATATATCAATTTTATTCCTCAATTGCTCCTGTATTTCTTTATTCTCCTGATTTTTCACGTGTTTACGTGGTAACACTTAATGTATAATAATTAGTCTTTACTAGATATATTTGAGAGCTAGTTACGGAAACAGACAATATGTACTTACATTTTTAATGGTTTAATTGTTCGTATTAGACTTTAAAAAATACAAAATGTTGCAAGAAATGACCGAGGAAGAGGAACGTTGTTGCTCTCTAAAATAGTTGTTTGGTTAAAGTATTTTAGAGTCACATCTGGAGGCTCTTAGATCGTGTTGTACATGTTTATGATTGGAAATAGCAAATGACGTCATTATCAAGTTGACTTGTTAAAGTGTTAAACTGTTCTTAGTGCAAATGACCGATCTACTCAAACGTCGGCTATTTTATTACCAGCAATATAATTTTAGGACGAGTAATTGTGTCCACTATCTTATTATAGAGTACAAGTACTCCCAGTGAGTGAGGACAGATCTGCTAAGAAACCCGCTGTTTTACTACCACCAATTATGATCACACGGAGTGTTTATGTCCGCTTGTTTCAACGACTATCAGAATAACGCATTCAAAACTGTTGTCTGTGGTTTTTTAACTGTTCATGTGTTTTGGTGGTGACTCAGCCTAACTGTTGTAATCGGCTTGCAACTCGAGTAACATGCTAACTTATTTAGTCTTACAGGCATATTGTTTTATTCAGCAATTTTATTTTATTAAAAATAATATCGAATTGTCTGCTGCTAAACTGCACACAGAAACGATTCCTGTCACGGTCCGTTGACCGGTTCAGATTTAAAGCTGCTGTCCTATTAAATGCCTTTCTGGACATGTTGTTGATTGTTGGTCTCATTCACTTCAATGTTTGTTGTTTAAATGCGAAACAATTCAAATGAGATCGACATATCAACTTCAAAATTCATGAATGCAATATAGCCATTAAAAAATCACCACCGGTCAAAATCTGCATTATATTTCTCTCGTATCGAAATGAGCTGGATTAATGTTAAAATAAGAATAGTAGACATTGAATGGCCACTGTCTGACTACCTCAATATATATTATATTATTTTACATTGTATATGTCGACTACAATGTACCATGGATCTACCTATGACGAGAACGAAGATTCATATTATGTACACAGATCGGGGTCAACGTTATTTGCAGAGTTAATGCTGCCGTTGTAGGTGATACACGGTCGGGATGAGATTCACGAAACACCAATTTTAATTGTTAATCACCAAACACAACCATTTTATGATCATCCTATCCCGGTCTTATCTCAGCCATACAAGTTAACGGTACCTTCACTAATGGGTTTAGTGTGTCCAAATAAGAACAGGGATTAACACTGACATAGCTTGTCATCGCCAATGTTGTCTTATCAGGGATGACAGCCACACGAAGATACGGGTTTCATTGCCTATGTTTAGCTTTCCAATGTCCAAACGACATTTGATCTTATTTATGTCCTCGTTTTGATAGGATTATTTACTTACGATAATGGTCATAAACCAATTGCCTGTATTTTATATTGCCTGAAAAGAAATTATTCATTCTTGTTTTGAAAGTTGTGTTAGATAAATTGTCGCGAACAATATACATTTTAAAGTTCATATGTACTTGATATTCTGATTGATATATTTCCAGAAGAAACAGGTTTATCAGCGAAGGCTCGGAGTCGTTTACGCCGGTCATCTATGGGAAACATACGCCGGGCGAGGACTCGAACATTAAAGATGACATTAGTAATAGGTAAGATCTGTTTACTAGGTGATGTGTAACTCTAACATCAACGATAGACGAGGTATCATTGGGACACTAATAATAGGTATTTTCTAATACCGATACCAGTGATATGTGTGGTTCCAATCCCACACTTGTGCATGGTTTAATATAGTGTATCGCCCAGTCAAATATTCGCCCTTTGCTGACAAAATCCATGTTCACCCTATGGTAATTTCGTCCTTCACATGTAATTACTACTGTATATTTTGTATGTTGCGCAATTATAGTCGCTGTCATGATACATTTGCCTTCATTGGCGAAAACGGCGAAAGCTTAACTATGGCGAATATTTCGCGTTATACGGTAATTCAGACACTAGTATATTATTAACTGTAATACATGTGGTCTTCGTCCGACGCTGTCAGATGCGAAAGGTACGTCAAAACTACTAATAGGTGAACGTGAATAATCCTCAAAGGATGAAAAACTATTATACAGTGCTGTGTAATTTATTTTTAGCATAAAATCTATCACCAAATTTACACTTTATATATGTGTTCCTAAGGCTAATCTTCCACACCAGTAGTAGGTGGGTTTATTTCTGATACTATTTACAGTGTATGAAGTGTAAAATTCATACAATGTTAATAGGTGTAATATTATTCCGCCACACATTTAGGCGGTGTCTCTAGGCGCCCGTCGTCATATGGTCCAAGCTGTTGCAAGGAGGTCAAACCCCATTAAAATAATCAAAATCTGACATCAGTAATAGGTGCTACGCTATATAATTCTGACTTTAGTAATGAATATAGGTGTTTTGAACCGTGGTTTAATCCCGACAATAGTGATACGTGTGGTAGGTGATTCTACCTTGCACATTTGAAAATAGCTTAAAAACGCCAAATGAACATTTCAAGTTTTCAGTATTCTGTATGGCTGTTCAGCTTATTTTTATATAGGTTAAAACAATCGGCTTATTTGCTTAAATAACTTTTGATTAAACATTTTAACAAAAATATGTGATAATCTTGGAAAAGTAATTTTATATACCAAAAGACAAGATAGTTTTATACATTCAAGAAATATGTTGCGAGATGCCTCATGACACTAGATGTTAAAAGGACGTTAAACAAAGTCTAAGACACCGTTCCCGGGATACTAACAACTTGTGACTCAAGAAACAAATTTTTATTCAAACATGACGTACGGCTATTAATGTCGTATTACATAATTATGTAACTCATTTCCCTTACATTAATGTATTTTTTGGATATCAGCTAATTTTGAGGAAATCGAATTAATGTTTTTTGTCTTCTTTGAAATTACGTTGCACGTTCTTCACAATGATTCAAGCCCTAATCCCCTGGGTTATGTGGTACGAGCGTGTGCAAGACCGCTGTGCCGGCGTGTGGAAATTTATTACGTGATTAATGATCAATAAAAGAATTAACCTTTGCCTTGTGTTGCTGTTTTGGTGGTCAGCTCGATATTTTGTATCGATTTGACATTTCCAGAAAGGTTATTTCTTTAACATTTATATGCAAAGTCACTGTAAACGCGTTCTAAATTCATGTTGATATTTGTATTAAATGTCATAGTATTTACCTCTGACGAAGTGGGGGACTTACATGTGTATTGGTCGCCAGGTACTGGCAATAGGTCTGTGGTTTTTCTCTGTGAACTCCGGCTGTTAATAGGACGTAAATCACAAAACAAACAAAATATTGGTTTCACTCCGTTTTCATAATTCGTATGCATAATCTTGTCAGACAGTTTTTGTTTAAAACTACGGAGTTGATTTAAAAAAAACTTTGCATGGGAGTACAGTGATCTCCGATATTATTTTAGATTTTTCCGAACTTTGTCCAAAATCTCTTTAAGATTTCAGCGTTCGATAACTAGTTCTGCTTTAATATTTCTGCAAATGTTACCCTGATATTCATTTTGTGATTGGTTGAAATTGTCGCCATACAATGCCTTTTCATTGGTTGCAATTAAGAAATTGTCAGATTTGGATCAAACTTGGTAAGTTGGTGTTTACTTGTACAACAAACACTACTACAGACCCCGTGTCGTGGTTAGACGAAATGGCCTTCCTAAACTGGCTCCTGATTGGTCAAAATTAAAGTATTGTTCTATGTCACTCAAGTTTTGTATATAGGTGTTTTATGGCATTACAAATTGCTTCTGGTACATCATTGCGACTATATATGGGGGCAGTGTTGGGGACTTCTGTAATGGTTCCCAATACAATTAGATTTTGTTCATATATTAATATTATACTACAAACACCTCTTTGTTACATCTTGTTCACCGCTTACATAGATACAGTTGTTATACTTGCTGATAATTACGGCACTGTAATAACTATAAATCATCTAGCGGAATGTCTTTGCTTCTTCAGATTTTCATTTTATGTCCGTATCTGACCCATATTGAAGCAATAATATAATTATGTTCACGCGATTGCCACAACCGCGGTAGAGTCGTGGGCATACTTTTGATAAAATCAATTATCTTCTTCGTAATTAAATCCCGATTTTGTTTTTTGTACATTTTTGTGAATAGTCGAACGCACAACAGAGAAACGCATGTTCTAAATATCTTCATCGATATATAAAAATTACAACTGTGTTGGAAAGCAGCTGTTCTACTAAAAACGTTAAGAATGAACTACTTGAACACTAAGGATCGAATTATTTTAAATTCAAAATTAAATGGAAGCAGTAAGGCTGGGATGATTAATGACATCCTTTTCATACGCCTCAAAGAATAAGTGTGTTTTTACGATGATGCATTCAGGTGGAAACTGTTTAAAATGCTGTAAAAAAAATTGGAAAACATTTGATCAAATTACTTATTTCATGATGTGTCGAGGAATATAATATTATGACCTTCTGCGTGTATTTACTTTGTGACTGTCATGTTGTTGTCTTCTCATAAACTATTGGTGATAAATATCATTATTAAGTTGTTGTATTACCTCTGTATTTCAGTCAGTGTATTTGTGCTGTGCTGGACGCCTTATTTCGTGATATCGGCTTGGTGGTGGTTCGACAAGTAAGTTATTTTACAAGACATCTATTATTGACGCTTTCAAATATCAAAGTTGAGTCCTTGAAAGCGAAAGGGTATTTATGTAGACCGAAAGACTATATCTCATTGTGGACGAAAATGGGAATATCCACGCGACAGTTTATGTAGTTATATTCCAAGATTATAGTGTTACACCAAGTTCATAGTTTTAGAGGTAATATTTCCTCAAAGTCCATACGGCAGGAAAGAGAAAATAATTGCCTCGAATGATATTGAGTAGTCTAGTTTGACCGAAGGTTTTCCTTCAAATCCATAGCCCCATCTGTGACATTTCACTATCCTCTTATGGTTATATCCTTTCATATAAAATTGACATTGAAAATTAACGTACGTTATTAATTTGTCATCTGATCTTGGTCATGTCGGTATGATCGGAAATGAAAAGTAAATCGAGCTGCTAAAGCAGCACTTACAACCGGAAGTAATACAATTTAATTTGATCTTAAAACTGCTCATGGAAAAAAAAGAAATTAAAAAAATGGGAGCATTTCATGTGTTTTCTTATAAATTAATGTTGGTCATATACATCCACTGGATCCGATCGCCGGGAGGAATTTGTCCGTAGTGACGTTTCATTCTTCAAACCTCTATAACACATGCTTACATTTTACGTTGCAAAGTCAGTATTATTGTCAGACACGCGATCCGCTTTTTACAGTACTAAATGTTTTCTGATTGAAATATATATAAATGATACTTTTAACTAAGACGTGACAAAGCCTTTGACGTACAAATGTATGTAAACATGTTTGGCTCTGTGTCTTCTGTGAGGATTTACTGTTTTTGTCGTCTTTGTTCTCTCATTATCATTCTGTCCTCTTCGTCCTATTATTTTTTTATTCTGCAAAATGTTTTCAAGAGTTTTTTTCCGAAACTACTTGCAAAATATGTCCATGACACATCACATACGCATTGCTAGTTTCGTGTCCTACATATACTAAACCTGCAATTTGAAAAATGGTATGACATTTCTTTGTCGATTCTTTAATAGTTTGAATAGTTTGTTAGTGTATTTGACAAATGAAGCTTTGTAATTAAAGTCGTACGCACAAACACTTGCTTTTCAAAATCAGATGGTAACACATAAAAATCATACTTAAAAGCGAATTTAGAAATGTTTAAAACGTTTGATAATTGTGCTGATATACGTGCTCTAATATCTTGAGTTGGTGGCATTTTAAGTATTTGGCGTTCTGGATTTTTCCAATTTCTTTAATGTTCACGTCATTATATTTGTATTTGATCTATGTTCGTGAAATGCTTATCTGATATAAATGTGTTTACTGTTGTCAAGTGAGGCTCAAACACGTTATTAAAGACAGGCCCTAAACATTTTGAAACCAGGGCACTGTTTTGAAAGCCATTACTCCTAAGCTATCAATCACGGTTATTTGGGTCTTTATAAGAGGTCACGTAACTAGGTTTATTGAAGAACGGAAATAAATATCAATATTTCACCGCCGATTTATTAACCAGATTCATCTGAGAGACATTTGAAGAACATGTCTTCGCACGCCATCGAAACGAGATGTCAATTTTTCGTGCTTTTTCCATTTTTTTATGGAAACTGCCTATGGCGTTTGCTTTTACCAACTCGTCTATTTACGATTGCTTTCAACCAGACCCTTAACAGAAATGATGTATGATCCAAATATATCACCATTTTTCGATAATCATCTCATCATGGGCCGATTTCCGGAACATTCCGACGCATTTACTGTGTTATTAGCGGCAAAAACAAACGACGTTTTAGGACGTTTGCTAGGATTTATTGACACATTAATTCGTTTTTATTTCAGGGATTCCGCAAAAAAGTTGGACCCAAAGATACAGAAGGGGTTATTTTTATTCGCCGTCTCTAACTCCTGCATGGATCCAATAGTGTATGGTAAGTGGAACCTATTACGACAACAGTGTGAATAAGTGGTAATCCTAGATAACGTGTATTAAATCACAGACGTTTTACCAGCTTATATGGTAATATAACGCAAAGGGGTCAGACAGATTTTTTTTTTTTTATATATATTTTGAGATTGTATGTAAATTTTAAATAGAATATAAGAAAACCATAAATTTGAGAAAGGGACTTTTTTGGTATATCTATACCCCCCCCCCAAAAAAACCCCCAACCCCAACCCAAAATAATAACTATTTATAGAAATTGTTCAAAAATAAAAGATTTTGTTGACGTCGTTTCGTCATAAAAAAACTGATCCGATGCACGGTGCTGCTGTTTAATTATAGTACACTTCAGCTGCTTTTGATTTAGGTCTCGATTATTTCGTAAATGCGTTACAATAAGCGAATTAAGTTTATTCCACCCCAACTCATGATCAATTTAGGATATTAATTTAAGCTGACAAATTCATAAAATGTACAACTCAAGAAATGGAATCTTTGCTAAATACTTATTTTAATATAAATCAATTAGGATACATGAAAATGCGAATTGAATGGCCTTAGCTGTTAATAGGACGTTCAACAAATTAAACCAAATTGTTGTGAATAGGAAAAGGTAAATGCATGTCTCCTAACGAGACAGTGATTTAATGACACAAAAGAATGAGGGATCACAATATATTACCTTTTATGAAAGTTCAAGGATATTCGTGTTCTTTTTAAACAAAAACTTGCTTAAGTAATAGAAATTTAATACGCCATTAGTAAACTTTTGCCCTTTTTGATGCCTCATAAAAATTTCCTGTGTCTGCTTTAAACCCATAATGTAAAAAGTACATCCTTTGTAGGACATAACCGGTTAATGGTTTGTATTCAGCAAGCCATTAACACTACATCACAGGAAGGGAGATGGTAACTCCCAGAAGGTACTGACGTAAGTCATTTGTTCGGAAACCTATTAAATATGCATCAGAGAAAATAATCAGCCTTTTATACCGCGTGATGTAGTAAATCATCCCACATGTTGACGAAAACATTGGAAAACAACGATTACGAAAATAATCTTTAAAATCCTTTGAAATGTAGTCTGTCTCGTCAGCATTATAGTTTTCCTGTTTTATCGTCTTAAATGCTTAAGTATTTTTTGTGTTGAGGTTGTATACCAGGTTCCATTTGTTTTCATTTCAATGGTTTCGAGAATATAAAAACGCTTTGCAGAAACGTCAATTAGTGAGAAAAAATGATTGAATATTGGTTAAGACAACAGATCATACTTCCAACACTGGATAGATGTACAGGTTCATACATCGATATACAATTTA
Source organism: Chlamys rubida (assembly GCA_032359455.1). NCBI lineage: Eukaryota > Metazoa > Mollusca > Bivalvia > Pectinida > Pectinidae > Chlamys > Chlamys rubida. The sequence continues at coordinate 11,409 of JAUMHH010088206.1, forward strand.
TGTGCGTGATACATGCAGTACGTTTTAGTACATTGCATCCTATAAGTTTTTACCAATATTGGCGGAACTTGTTAATCGTGTCATCATTTAATATATTCTGTGATAAAATCAAATTAAATACATTCATCGATTATAATTTTTAAACCACCGTGGCGAAAATGATACTTTAATTGATAATACTGTCAAACCTGTATATACATGTATAAACTTACCAGTCGAAAGTCCGAAAATTTTTCTCCTAACGAGTATAGCCCTTGGATACAAATTAAATTCTGAAAGAAATAACAGCAAGTTGAGAAATTAAATTTTGCATTTTCATGAAGGTGGTCTTTTAATGAATTTGGTCACATGAGCAGGTATTTTGCTGTATTACATTGTAAAACTTTTGTCAGAATCCAGCAACGGGGTTGATCAAGACAAATTTTTCCAATCATCACAATAAAATTAGCTTTTAAAATCAAGCAATGAAAATTTTCCTAACGGAAGACTGACAATAATTTTTAGTATTAAAAAGTGTGCAAACCAGTATGTGCGTTAGACATTGTAATTTAGAAGTAATTGATATCCTTCTTAACATTTAACATCCTTCTTTTTTGTTTACTTCGCCTTTGGTAACAGTGAAACCTTTAAGTGGCCGTTATCTAGTTTTAAAATCATCCCCAGTAAGTTATGTTTGTAAACGAGAAATTTTAATACATTTGCGAACGACGCAATAAATCTATCAACAGTACACCTTGTGATGTATGATGTCCCTAATGGTAAATTAGCGTAAAGGTTATTGGTCGTAACTTAACATAAACAATAACTACAAAGCTACCTTAACTTATGAATTTCAGGTTAATATAAGCTAGGGTCACTTAAATACTTTACAGCCCAAACATTTCTGTTACAGGGATGTTTACCACTGCCTTCCGTCGAGAAGCAAGGAAATGGGGTCGTTGGATAAAAGTTCAGATAGGGCAGAAGGCCAATCACAGATGGTCTAACTCAGTGTAGTCCTAACAATGCCTTTGTGACATCGGGCAACAAAAACACTTACACAAAGTTTACTCTGTTCCAGGAATGTTCACCATCAATTTCAAGAGGGAGTTAGTTCGCTGCTGCTGTTGTTTGAAAGCGGCCCTGAAACGACAGAAGCTTCGGGGTGTCATGGTACACTACCAGTCGTCTACCAGAAGAACTCCAATCAACTTTAAGAGTGGTTCCTACTTCAAAGGCAAATTTCAATCAAATCAGTTTTACGATGATAGTGACATAGACTCGAGTACGGGACTTAGCAGATTTTCTGGGACTATGGACTCTCCGCGGACCGTGACAAACCACACCCAATTAACACCAGGCCCTGGATCGATGACATCTAAATCTAACAATGAATCCCGAGCAAATATGAACAATTTCATGACTCTTAAACTACCCATCGATACAGAACATGATAAATGACTCCATGCTATGTGTCTAAACAATCTTTTCGACTAAGGTGATGTTTCGGATTACAGATTTATGTGTAAGAGAAATGGACTGATAGCGCAACAGCTCATTCCAAGAAGATTTGAATCGATATCATTACCTGTTGTTTAGGGCATACACTATAATCGGCGACAGGTACCTTGTGTACGATACAGTTTCAGTAAGTACTCATACGGCCACAAGGCTTGACGACTATAGCCATATAGAGTATCAAAGTATGTTTTATAAGCGTACATGGGTGAGAGGAATCATGGTGGAAAGTCTGCTTATGTTTTGCCGTTAAATGTAGTTACAATGTGATTATTCGTTTATTAATATAATATGGGTATAGCTACAATGTACAATCAAACTGTGATATGCATCTGAACTTGATGTGAATGCCGAGTGAAAGAAATGTATATTTTACGTGAACCATAGATAATTATGTTTGAACCTCCAATTTGTTGGTTCTTAACATCATTGACAGATTTTCATTGGTATTAAATTTTGTAACTGTAAAATTATTTTTGATGTAAAAATGGCAGTACCCAGTTGAAAATTAAGATATGTTTTGGTACAAGATATGTTTTGGTACACATTTTATTCATTTTATCATAGCGATCATCATAGGAAAACACAAAACAAAAAAACCAGCAAAATTCATAAAAAAGCAAAGTATAAAGAATGTCACGAACAAACAAAACACAAAAAAACAGAGAGTACCATATGTGTATGACTCCCCTCATGGTATTTACTTTGAAATTCAGGAAAGTATGGCTGCCACCACCAACCTTTGCTTCTGCTGAAAACAAATAATCATTTCAAGGTCCTTTCGATAATGAAACGACGTTGACGACATAATGCTTCGCTAAGAAATAGAGCACTTTTTGCAATAGTTTTGCTATCCAATTTGTATTTTTCCCTTTTTAGTTCTTTACTGTATATCGGGAAAATTCGCCGCAGTTATACTTGCGCCATTTTTGCCCTCCAAAATGAGGCGAATTTACTATTGCAGCGAATATTTGACAAAACATTCAATATATAGTAATAGCATGTGAAAGGCGAAATTAAAACTAGGCGAACAAGGATGTTTTCAATTAGTGAATTTCACGTACAAAAAGGGAAAAAACAAGATTCGGATAAATTAAAAAAGGCTGCAAAATATTTTCGTAAATATATACACGTAACAGGTATGGCTTTATTACCTTTATATTTTTTATTGACTGATTCTCTTCTTACCCTTCCGAAACTTCAGGGCGAAATAGTTCTAATGGTGATCAGCTTAATCAGTGCAAATATTCTTTTTTATATACCTAGAAACCACAACCATTAATTTAGTAACATATGTAAAACTTTCTAGAACGGAAATATTTAAGTAGAATAAATTACATGCAAAGTAACTATTTTTTACGTTGTATGTTCACCAAATAATGATAGGTTTAATATGCGCATTTAACAATGATTAAGTTGATCGTCTTTGGAATAAATTGGTCCTAATCTTATACTTTTTGTGTTTTTTCAAAGATGAATGTGACACATACATGTTCACAGATAATTGAATCTTTCTAATTAGGTACTAAATACAGTTTTCAAAAATTGAATTATACTGCAACATACATCTGGTATAAATGAAATCCTTTCTTTGTTCATATTTTGTCCTATTTATATTAGATCGAATAACGGCTTTTTTTACTCTATTGCGAAACTCGTCTGGGGTTAACTGAGACCAAGTATTAAAATAGATCAAATCATATTTATATACCTTAACGGCAAAGACAAAGGAAAATACCGATGTAAAAATCACACTTAAATGCCGGATGTCTGAGAGTAAAATAGCATTAAAAGCGCGGTGTACTGTTAGCTAAGGCATGCCTTGGAAGACAATGAGATGATAGTTTCCTGCTGAGATGACTGACGTTACCAGGCCGGTGTTAGGTCAGGAAACATTTTCGCTTGATCCTTTCTGAATAACACGTATTTTATATGCTAATAATGTATTCCTGGTGAAATTGATCTGACATGGCGGTTGTCATGGCAATATGTCCTGTGTAATTATATACGTTTCCTTTTCAAAACCCATCCTAGCAAATAACAATATCCATATCATAATATGAACATCAAAAACATTAAGGACGATTGGAAGTATGTTAGAATCGTCTTTATAGACCCTTATAGGTCAGCGTAAAAAATGACAAGGCATCAACAGCCCTTTGAAATCGCTCGTGTGTTTCCTTTGATGATTTTATCTAATATCTTAAGCGAATGATATCTCCAAATCAAATTGCTGTACGATATACGTGCCTTTGTTAGCATGATAGACGAGTAATATAGGAATGATTATACGAAAGATAAATCTTATTTGATAAGAATTTGACATGCTTTCTATCATACAATCTGATATGTAGATGCATCAGGTTGCATTGTGAAGTCAGCCGAAGTCGTCGAACACATTTCATTGCATATGTTTTGCTTCAAATCAGAAATGGCAGTTGTATATACGATTATTGCGTAACACATAACATGATAATTGAAGTGTATATTTGTTGAAACAAATCATTCCAATAAAAGATTGAATCTGTTAGCTTGTTGCTGATATTTTATCATCTTGAGCAATGGCCTCTGACAATATGTCGACAAAAGGCGACATTTTCTCGGAAAGGCCTACAACTAAGTTGCAGTTTTTGATACGAATATACGAAAAACATAGATGTTATACATTTTACTTGCTTTGGGTAACACTTTACACGCGTTGCTGCAGCTGTGATAGCCTTTCATTGATATTAAAATAGTAGACGTACGAAGGTTATTTACTCGCTACATCAATCGGCAACGTCCATGTATATTCTGTAAAATAATTAGCTGTGAAGGTCATTAATCATAGCATGCTGTCTGAGAAAGAATTAACAGAATCACGATAAAGGAACATCATCTATTTATCGTATTACACTCGATAACGACACGCTTTTAACGACAACAAAGGGCGTCCCATTGTCTCTACTCAGATGAAATCAGTTTACTGATCTTATTTGACATGGAGTTTTATCAAACTTAAATGAATTAGCGAAGGAAATCAATATTGTTTAAGTTATCACTTTGAAATAAATATTATCTTAAATCGTTTATATCGTCGATATTGCATAAATATCAACCTTCCAAAAAAATCAATTTGTATATGTATAGCTACACAGGAACTCCTGTCTGACTTGAGAGGAATATAACAGTTGTGTTAGAGAGCATCAGTATATACATGTGCATTACACAACTGCATATAAGTCACAGACACTAAATATTGAGCACCGTACACACATGAATAATGTAGTTGTCTTTATTTATGCATAATCTTTATAAAATTAAATGGATATATTCCTAACACCTCATCTTTGAGTACATGTAAACATACCACACAACACTAAAATAAAGGCGGCATTGTATTACTTACAATGTGTAATACACATATGCTAAAGTATTTAAAAAAAGGTAAATTCGCAAGCATAGTGTTTCCAGAACATCTGATTGTACATTTGATGCAGGTACATGTCATACATTATCGGCGAAAGTCCGTGTACTTTGTTTATCTTATGAAGTCTATAGAGTATGCACTACTTAATGCATATTTAGCAGAAATTATTGCTTGAGAACCCATTTACACATAGCAAAAGTAGTGTGTTCAATCTGAATGTAACTATGTTATCTGTCACCAACCTGCTGACAGAGGCTCGGCGGCAGTTCAAAACTAACAAATGTTGTAACAATTGCCTTTTTTTTACCTACGAGTGTCGCGGCGTAGGAAATAAATATTTAAACAGCTCATTGTAGATTCAACATGAAATTTCAGCTCTAACGATTCGTCGTATTGCCTCATTCGTGTCGGAATAAGCGATTTCCTAAAATACATTGCCAGTAATTTGTGATTTATTGTCGCCAATACCTCCCAAGGCCAAGACTAAAATACATCTAAATTTTATACGTTAAAAGTGTGAATAAAAGCTATCAGAACGTTTTTGTTCGTTAAGGTGACGATTTGACAAAAAAACAAACATATAAAACAAAGCACAGTAATCTTATAATGTATCATCACATGCCTTTTAGCTGCAATGTAATATAACAGGAACATTGCCATTATGGTGGCCTAAGAAACAACATCAAGATTTATTTGGTAAACTGCTTACGTACTGGTGTTTGTCGGTGTTTGGTAAAACTCAAAGTTCAGATTCTAACTTTCCACACTTATTCCTGAACAAACAATCATTATATAGTAGGCGACTGTCCTCAACCTCAATGTACACCTGCACCTATAATTACGACACTCTTCTATCATAAACAACGCCTTCAAACTGCAAAAAATCGATGAAAGGGAAGTCTTTATGATGGCTAGCCTAGTCACAATGAGGAATCATCACTGTTTACATCGCTATAAGTAGGTTTTAAGTAATTGTTCGGGCTTCCTCTAGGCAGATATATACTTTGGCGTAATGAAAAGGTTATCATCAGCTGGGTCTCGTCCATATTGTTGTTCTGGCCTTTCTCAAAAGGCATGACGTCAATCATACGGAGGAGGATAACTTACTAGTCTGTAGCCATATTGTAACTAATTTCATTATATGACTCTCATGGTACAAACCGACACGTTGCTGCGTAAGCAGTATTTCCTACCTGGTAAGGTATAACATACCTGCTTGCATCTGGAGTAGATAGTTTTGTCAAATCCAATGGCACAGAAACGTGAATTGTGGTCCTAACGTATTGAAATATTTTGTTCTTTAGTTAAGCTCTGTTTGGGGAAGTTTGTCCTTTCAACAGCTTAGTTGACATGAAGGCGGGTGAAAAGGAGGAAGACACGAAAGGGGCGAAATGACAGGAATGAACAGAAAACCGTGTGAAATAAATGGAAACCTTACTCAATCCAGGCTGACGTCTCAATTGAAATTTCAATAAAAAAAATATCTTATTATATGCTATATTCGTAACACTTTAACATCACAGTCGTTGTCGTCCACAAGTGATATTGTTTTTAAAACTGTAAAACTACAGTAAACCACCATGAAATATATCTCATTTTTAAGTCATTTCAAATTGCCCTTTTTTAATTTTTCCAAACATTTTTGATGTATCTCGGAGTGAATTCCTTTATTACGCAACATTTCGGTTGAAAATTGGAACATAACGAGATATTACTATACAAGAGTTGCAAGTACCACTCCCCCCGAAAGTAAATACACATTACGTTACTACCCTTAAAATTTCGGATCACGTCATCTTTCACCACTCAAAAGATCCGCGCAATTGGAAGGAGGCAAATACACCAACATAGTGCCTCAAGCACACGCATTCATTACACGCACGGAGCCACATATGTAAATGACCTTGGTTGTTAAACAAAACCAAGTCACGTCTCCCTGAAAGGATTGCATTCAAAAGACTACTTAGTATCCCTATATCGCTTACTGAACTCCCGATAAATTGCTAGGAGGCAAGCAATGTGGCACACCATTTCTACTTATGCTCTTACATTGATTACATCGTTTACGTAATTTACATATTACACTGACGATGAATGCTTTTATTCTGGACATGTTAAGCATAGACGTGTTCGATAAATTACCAAAGGTGTTTTTGCACCCTAACAACTTAAGATAACTAGTCATCTCATTTCCGGTCTTTTTTATGTTTTGCAAAATACCGTGAACACATTACCAGACTCCATATATCCTTGAATTATTGAGAAAATGGTAAGATATTATCCGAATCGTAAATTAATCTAGTTGCTACTTTGTTAACTATATCTGAGTTACGAACATTGCAACACTGAACAATAAATCTGAATACAAAACTAAAGCATCGATGGCTTAACACATTATGGGATGAATGTTATGGAAATGAAAAATGAATTGTATGTAACAACGAAATATTAAACAAAATCAGTATTAATTTATGCGAAGATTTTGCTACAATACATCAAGTATGTCCATCAACTTGAATTCGATGACCACATGATTAAAAATAATCGTCTATGTCCATGTAGAGCTAAACAATCATATCCTAAAAACTGACAATATTCCACATGTTGAAACCATTCCACCGCATTATGAAACGTATCAAAAAACAAGATCTGCAACACCACGTCATCGATACTGTTTATGTACTAGACTTATACACCCACGTCATCAAGGCTGTTCAGGTACCTGACGTATACTGTCTTGCCATCAAATATAACCATACACGTCATTAGATCAATTGATATAGTACATATACATCATTATAATCATGGCATCAAAAATCACAAAAATACCTAGGTGTCTGCAAAACCATCAGTTGAATTAAAAATGTATTAAACAAGGGCAAATGTGCATAAAAGAAAAGAGACCCCTGAAAAAGTACAAGGAAAATGAGGTTCATGTGTTCCGGAAGGTTTAGCGACTTCTGCTTCATTGACGACACTCGCCACGTATATGGAGGTCAAATCCACGTAATATCAAAGATATGTATGTATGAAATTCGTTGTTTTCTTGACCAATGTCACCAATTTATTTACTTTAGGTACAAGGTATCACCTGCCATTAAAACTGACCGTTCACTATAACCATGTTACTGTTGAGGCAATACAAATATACAACCAATATCATCAAGACTGTTCAAGTGCTTGACCTTCATAACTTTGTAGCCAGACCTATCCTTTGCTTGACCTGTACCAGTGACCTAGCCGTTCTAAACAAATTCCCTGATTTGATTTCGACCCATATATCTGCCTTCTTCATCTACATGTGTATTTAAGAAATATCGTCTCGTGTTGAATTCGCTAGTAAATAGGACGATATGCACAATTAACCAAACCATATTAACGGCAAAATACGAGTCAAAAGTATTACCTTTTAATATGATGACGACATAGGGTTGGTCTTGCTACGGTTTCTCAAAACAGAAATCGATTGTTATTTCTACATGAAGTCTACATATGGGATTATCATAAGACGACTCATGTACAAACACAAAATCAAAACAGTCCTAAGAGGGAATTAAACTATTCAACTAAAGCGTACATACATGATGGAGGAAGCCATCTATGTTGATGAAGAGCATACATTTACCACACGCTATAGAGTCGGAATCTTCAGATGGGGTGTTATGCGAACCCAACTGCACTGTAGTTTTTCGTTTCTACAGTGTTTTCACCTTTGTTTCGTTTCGGAAACAACAATAGAACAGCTTGTCCAGGACACCTGCGTTGCCGAGGGGTGAATCAGTCGACGTTGTATAACAATCTGAAGTCCATAGTTTGAATTTCGGTCTAGCACCTTTAGTGTTTTACACTCAGGCCGCTGTTGTTGATTAAATTTTGTTCATTTATTATAAGTATTTTTTCGTAAAAGACACGTTAAGTACGGTTTCCTTTTCAGTTATAATTTATAAAAAAAACACAGTCTTGCGTGGAAAAGCTTTCAATTCGTTGTTACAATTTGTTGAAAGTGGTACGGGGATCCTTAAATTATATTTTCTTGATCTATCACGTGATTTTGCTCGTTAAGACTAAATTCATCATGTGACGAACCGACTCGATGAGAGTGAGGTTAAGTTTTAATCGCATGGTTAACAACTAATATTTGTCAGTCTTGAAATTAGCGGTTCCAGCTTTTACAAAATTAGTTTTTGGCAAAATTATAAAAAGTTCAATAATAAGATGCATCCTTGTAAAAGTAGATAGCTCGGCATATCATTTTACAATTTTATTAAGGCGACATTACATGAAGAACAAACATCTCTCAATATGTAATTATATGCACATTCATAGCATTATTATATCATTGGAGACATTGACTGAATCTTAATCTTTCCGGGGAAACAGGACTCATTAATAAGTTACTTTTTGTTTTAGTGTCAACTCATTGATGGTTTTATAGTCGTGTCAACATTGATAACATTATTCGATTTTGAAATGTCTTCAGCCAAAAAGATAATTAAAGAAATAAAGTATGTATTTGACAAAAGAGGCAAGTATAGAGTAAGTAATGTTACTTCCCTATCCAGCATGTTTAGGCCAGAGTTTACAATGATAAAAGTGAAATGGCGATCGCAATCTTCAATAGCTGAAGACTATCTATTTTATACAGAGCATAATAAAAACGTATTTCGAGAACAGGCGTGTAGAAATACATTGTTTGTGCTTTGTTTTACGTCCTCGCTACATGTAAGGCCGCAATGAAGACGGTAACAAATTGCCACTTTAAAGTGTCATCTTACTGAAATGCCAAAGCCTGCACACAGCAACACGGCACTCAACCCCGTCAGAATTTAACGACAATGTGCTAACCAAATATGACCGTTGAGCATTCAACACTTAACTTCAAGCTGAGGACAGTCAGTGTTAGTTTTAAGACATCAAGACAGCGAACAGAACCCATAACTTTTCTCACATGAGCCGCCGTTAAATACCAACGCCAAAAGCGAGTTATTGCATAATGTACAGGGCACGAAGACAACTTAACCATTCTGTAGAGGTTTCAAACAGAAGTTGGATATACACCATTGATTTTGTAACAATATTAACATTATACATACCCTCCTGCGTTATGCCCGACCTGCGTAGGTGTTATTGCTAGCAAATACATCAACGCGTAAAGATAACTACAGTTTAGGGCCGTTTTAGACATACTCGGTAGATTTTTTTCTCTAAATGGAAAAGGAAAATAGCTGCATTTATATGGTGTTGTGAAAATACAAATGGACTTAATATGTTTAATATCTTTTTTTTACACCATATGGTTTTTGACTGCTGGTGGATATTCAGTCCATGAGGTCAGTCGTCACTTTGAAGGTAGAATTTATACTCGTATGGTTATGAAAAAACACTAGTTTAAAAATAAATTATCTTTTGCAACAAAATGTTATCAACTTAATTCCCTTCAGCCATTAAATTGGTAGTTGTGATACCCAGCTTAACGTTCAGCATATCCGTTGTCAGTATAATGTGACCGGCATCAGATCCACGCTATAGCAAGGAGGCAAAACATCAGCATGCCCTGCCCTGCCTCTAGCACACATACAGTGTACACACGCACGCATGCATTACACACACGAAGGCACGTCTATGGAAAGCCATAGCTGTCACATATGGCATAAAAATACTATATGAATTGATATTTTCATTATATTATATGATTGCATCATTATATGATTCGATTTTATCATTATATTATTTGATATCATCATTATATTATTTGATTTCATCATTATGTGATTTGATTTTATCA